>CAEGAE010043707.1:0-32851 GCA_903067095.1 Girardinus metallicus
TATATATATATATATATAAGAACCTCAAAAAATTTTCTTTGTATGTCTTTTTAAGTAAATAGACGCATGTTTTACCAGATTACGTTTCAATAGTTGCTTATTTATTGAACTGTGGCACTTTTGGCCCTCTACTGAGGCACTAAGGAAAAGATATTAGGCAAGTGAGGGCAAAAAACAGGTGGTGGGTAGCAGAGGGAGGGCAGGTGAGGGTGAAAAGAACGCCACACTGCCTGCCTGTGGATCACACTGACCTCAGATGCTGCATAGAGCATGCACTCTGCAGAGGAGACCACAGAAAATCCTCCCGCATGAGAGCGTAGCAGCGAGACCTGTCCATGTGGGTGCAGGAGTAGAGCACACGGCAAAAATTCACCTCCTGTTGCTTTTTGCACCAATTACAGAACGATGCTATATGTCTGTTTCCATATGCTCTAACCACAGCTCCACCTTCATGCACAGTGTCTGTAACTCGTTTTAAACAATGGGATGGTTTTGTTTGTGAAGGGATGCTGCCACCTGCTGTTTACCTTTGACGAAACAATGTTAACAAAATAATTTACTGGTAAATTATGTTTAAAGAAAAAACATAGACTAAAGCAAAACGATAAGCATGGTAGCCAAAGCCAGAATTTCAGTGTGACTTATTTAAAGTTGCTCACTTGCGAGGTGGAGGTGGTGGCTGCTGTTCACTCAGGGATGACTGGGTGGCCTTCAGGTAGCTCTGGCGACGTGCTGCTGATTTCGGAGAAGGTTTGGGGCTTCCCTCAGATTCCTCACTGTCTTCTGGGTCTCCCATGGCTTTAACATAGCTGCCGCTGCGCATCCTCCTGCATGGGATCTCCGTTCCCTTGGTTCTTCCATGACCCAAATTTCCACTCCAGTCCTCCAGAGGAACCTGTATAACAAATACTTTCATGTTTTTCTCATTTTAGCTAAGTGTATACTTCACTCTCTTTTTTCTGATAGTGCTAGCAACATTCACCTCCAATTTTCTGCAAGTGAATAAATGTTACTTATAAAGGGTATGTAGCTGAAACCTGCAAATTGTTTTAACATTTTTGTAACAAAACATTATGAACAATGAACTTGCTAGAGAATTGAGGTTTGTAGTTGTAACTGGACAAAACATGGAAAGGTTTAGGGAGTAGGGTGTATAATTTCTCAGTAAGTTGGAAAACTCCTACCTGTAGAAACTGTTGTGCCAGGTCCTGGTGACATGACTTTGTCTTAAGCAGAGTCCTGTTGACAGTAGAAGAGCCTTTCTGCAACACTTGCCTGGCCTGGTTCAGAGTTAGCGTGGACCAGGTGCCCCTTTTCACCGCCATGTCATCCTTGCTCCCCCTGTTTCTTGGCTCCTCTTCCTTGGCTCCGACCTGCATAGCAGGGCATGCCAGGAACTTGAGGTCGCTGCTGCTTTTTGAGGTCTTAAGAGAATGTGCAGAAATTGTGTTATAGCCCTGTGGAATATGTCTTAGAGCAGTCTGGCTATCTGACACCGCTCTGCCAAGAGTCATCATACTCAGTGGGTTGCGGTAACCTACAGCAATAGTGCCAGCTTTGGTAGTGTCAGCGTTTAGAGCGTCATCTGAGCCCCAAAGGCCTAGTGTATTAGGTCTAGGTCTCTGCTTTGATCCCTCAGTCTTAGCCCTGTCTTTACTCTTACTCCTGCGGCTTGGTCTGCCACCTTCCTCACCACCTCCTGTTGAATTTAGGCTGCCTTTCAGCCCCGAGTTCTCTAAAGACTGGGATTTGGCGAACAATTTCTGCACGGAGTGCATAATGTGGCGGATCCGACCGGGGCTCTCACTGCGCTGCTTTGACATTCGTCCTCTGTGAAACTGTAGAGTGCTGAAGCCATCTCGCTGCAGGGGCAGGTGCCTCTCAAGCTGATCCAAAAGACTTGAGGGCAATCGGTTCATCTTAGCTGCTGCTGCAGAGGATATGGTGGCAGATCCACTGGTGATCATGGGAGCACCAGTCAAACCCAGACCCAGTCCCATACCCATTGACAACGAGGTGGACAGAGCAGCGGCCCTGCCCCCCTGCCCTACGCCACCAGGGATACAGCTCTGGGGGCAGTCAAGCTGATCAGCCTGGGGGGTAAAATGCAGACGAGGGAAAGTGCTGCTGTTGGGAACCTGGCTGAAAGGCAGCAGACAGTCAGGGGTCAAAGAGGTGGGGCTGGTGGGAGTGTAGTGATGGAGATGTGGGTCCAAAGTGCCATAGTGGTTTATTGTAGGACTCAACAGAAAAGAGCTGTGAGGATCAGACGTCAGGGGGCACAGAGGCTTCTGAGCGCACCCGGCTGGTTCACACGAGTCAGACAGGTGGCGGCTGCGGCTGGCTCCTAACCCTTTCATGGTGGCCAAGATGTTGAGCTCAGAACATGTCTCCAATCAGTCTGGGTCCAATGATGGGCTTCACCTGCAATTATGAAAAATGGAAAGCAAACAGAAATTATTAAATGAACTGAAAATGAATGTTTGGCATTACACTTGCACTGAGCTAAATTAGCAAAACTTGTGATCATTCCAGCCATCCATTTATTTTCCAGGTTAACCAATTTGCTGTTCTCCTTTTTTCTAATTAATTATCCATGAACAACAGTTAAAGAGCCACTTGTTTACAATCTTTGAACTGCAGAAAAGACTTTTACTCCTAAAGCTTAAATGAGCGAGAGTCCAATTTGAAGTTTTTAATTTTCAGAAAATTAAATAGGGCAAAAAACTAAAGAAGTGATTTATAATCTCTCCAGCACGGGGCTTTTTACAGCATTACAAAGCCTCTTTCCTCTTAATCAAGTTTCAACAAACAGTGCAGCGAGTTGTTTTAATAAAACTAACCAGCAGGTGGGGCAATAGTAGTAGTTACATAAAAAATTATTTAAGAAAAAAACATTTATACTTCATCTAAAAAAAGAGTAACGTTTAGGAAATCTATATTAATAAATACAGCACTAAAAATAAATGGGTGCAAAGAAAAAGAACAAATAGATGTCCTTTGAATAGGTCTATTCAATCATCTTGTGTTTCAGCTGAGTTTTAACATGTTTAATAAAATTGAACTTTTATCTGATGTTTTAAAATATTTCACTTTGATTAACAAATTAATTATCCCTTTTAAAAATATGTCATAAGGAATTTCACTTAATTTTAAAATTTCTTTTATGTTAAAACATTTTCAAACGTAACAAGTTTTCAAATACATGCTTTCAGTCCACCAACTATTTACTGTAACCAAAAGTTTCTTCCAAATTACCACAAAAATGAAATCTTCAGCTACATTTTTATGATAGTAAATATGGACTTCCTCAGATAAAGCAATGATATGCAACTTGTACAACGTTATGGAAGTAATCAGCTGTACTGCAAAACTTATGAAACTTCAAGAGCTAATGCTAAAATCAAGACAGTTGTTTAATTTTAAGCTTTTCATGAACTTTAAATAAAAAAGAGACATATTATTGCACCCAGTTCTGCAGGCCAACAAACAGACTTACACCTTCCATGTCCCATAGTAAGGCCTATTCTACAAAAAAAATTAAATAAGACCTTAATTGTAAAAAATATCAGAAAGATTAGGGATTAAAACATGTATCTGAAATACCAAGAAAGTACTGAAACTACAGTTTCATAAATGCTTTTTTAGTTATCGAAACTAAAAAAGCGAGGAAGGCTACTTTGAATGTTGGATAATATGTAATTTGCTCATGAAGCTCATTTTATCCTGACAGCCTCAGTACTTCATTTAGATATCTATAATTAAACATTTATGGTTCTTTTTACTGTAAAAAAATCAGCATCTCTTTTTCCAATAATTGTATAAAGACCTCTGCCTGTACTGCACATTTATGTTTTAATAAAGAAAAAGGCTCTTCTGGAAAAATTAGACCTCACAAAGATCTCACATTACATAAAAATCACAAATGTGTGTTAAATATAGTGGTAATAAATGTTTAAACTTTTCCGGTCCACCATTTCCTTGTCACCTGAGTAATGTATACTTAAAACTTAAATTAAACTTCTTTGCTTTCAGTCACAATCTGCTTTATTCTGCTACTAACCACATAGGAGAAAAACCAGAGTTATTATTCTCAGCAAACAGCACAGCTTTCTCTGCTTATGGTATGAATTGGTCCAACCAGACAGCCACAATCTCTCTATAAAACATCATGGTGATGTACAGCTTTGAGGTATAACACTGACAATGCACAGAACTTTTTTATGACTCATACATGTAAATGAGATTAATATTTAAGAGCTGCTATTTGTTCCAGGGAATTGGACCCTCATTTCCACAAATCTTATTTTGTGTCTTTGCCAGCCTCCTAAAACCACTTACTGCAGCATTTACGTTATTTTGATTCTTTCCTTTAATACCAAGAGAATAAAACAGGAGAACTTAGATACAGGATAAAAAAAAATATTCTGCTTTAATTATTACATCAACTGGGAAAAGTATGCACTGTTTTCTGGCTGAATTGAGTAATTTATCTAAATCCTGAATTATTTTCTGTCACCACACATTGCCCTCATATTTTTAGTGGCATCTATGGTTAAAAAAGGAGGTAAAAACCTTAAAATTAGAGAGATACTGACAAACAGGCCAGAACTTGAATCATATGATTTTACACGTGACTTGCCTTGCTTCATAATCGCTACATATGATCACTAAAAAAAGTAAATCTGTTTTCAATCATTGAACACAACACAGATGAGCATTATCAGGTCATACAGACAGCAACACTACTCTGAGTATAAGGTGCTACTGAAGGAGGAAGACTTATAGCAATTTTCAGTAACAAGAAGCACAAAATATATAGGAAGCTTCAGGAAATGATGGAGGGCTTTTGGAGAGGCCTGCCAGCCATCATGCCTTCAATTTCCATATTACAGGAACCAGAACATTTCACTCTCTTTCTGGTCTAATTAGTGATATTTTTTATGGATTTAACTTGACATGAGTATCTAGGATCTTTACCTGACTTTCCTTTTCCCTCAGACATAAATATGTGACACAAAGGTAGATATTTTATTAATGGATTCTTCAAAGTAAGAAAAACAAGAGAGTATTCCTTTCAAAATAAGATGTATATTGATTTTAATAAATTATGAAATTGCTACATAATTAGATACTTGCCCAAATGTCTCCATATTTACATTGAGAGTCCTGATTGAAACATTAAAACCAACTGGAAATGTGACAAACAAAGCTTGATGAAGACCAGGGTTGGTCTTGGCACCATGCTCAGTGAGTAGGAGGGTAAAGCTCACTGTTAGAGAGAGAACTGAAGCTAACTTTTCAAAATTAGATCATGCAAGTAATATTTCACACATATTTAACAAGGATTACCAGTAATCACCAGTAGGTTGCCAAATTATTTTATTTCTGTTACCGTATTAAGCATAATGATGCCCAAGGTAGAGGAGTTGGCAACACATTACCAAAATGACCAGAACTAGCACTGAATGAAAAACAGGTACAAACTTGAGTGAAAAACTGATACGTTAAGGTAAGTCTCTACAACCAGCTGGCACATTGTCAACGCTGACTTTGAGCAGACTGTAAATTACACCAAGGTTATGAAAACTTACATTTCACGCAGCAGAAATTCATGCTGGATTAAATTCAGCCTAACAGATGCTGTCTGTATCTGAGTGGAATGACTCACCGATCAGTCAATGGTGAGAGCCCTCTCCCACAGCAAGCATGAAATCTTGCCTGGGAGCTGAACTTGGAATGTTAACTGCACACATTTTCATTCCAGCGTGTTGCTTTGCCACTTCTTGCAGCTCTCTGACCTCCCATACAATCTAAAGTGTGAGAGCAGCCACTTATCTGAGTCAGTGCTCCTGGTCGCTCACAGCAGAGTGCTGACAAATACACCAGCGCTTTACGACGGCACAGCCTGCCGCAATTCATCCACCCAGGCTGACTGCAGCCCAACATGTTCGCTTCCTGTAGGCGCCACTGCTGACAAACTGACACACACCTACACAATGACACACCAACACACATTGACACACACGTAGATGTGTTAAGCTGCTCACCCACCCATCTCCCGCACAAATGAAACTCTGACAAGTGTTGAGCATCGCAGGGGCAAAGATGAAACAGGAATAACGTTCACAGTTCATGTCATTCCATCAAAGGTTCAGTGCATCTATGTTTACGTGTGTGATGGGGGCCAGCGGGCTAATGCATAATTACAGGATGGGTGCAGGTAATGTTATCAAACACAGCATGTATCCATGGAGGTTTGTGGATTCATAGAATCATGTGTGTATTCCCGCATGTGCTCTGAAAGCAACATATTAATTGCATTTGTAGCTGAAATGGCTGGAATTATTACATCATTTAATACCTGAAAGAACTGTAAAATCTCAAAGTGGCAGGGACACACTGGGAATTTACAATCAAAATAGAGGCTGGGGTTTTTCTGTGACAATTATTATATCCAATTTCATATATGACGTTTGCGAATGAAACAGAGTATATCTATATGTGTAGTAAAGTTAAAGTAATAGTACTATCTCCCATGTTTAAATGTTATTTGTACATCTTTGTGTCATATACTTTGCTTTTTGTATTATTCAACCATTGTCAAAACAGATAAAGGAATACGCAAAAATGGAGAAGAAAAATATTCCACACACTTATCAGAAGGATAAAAAATACTTTTATAGTTAAGTATATGACATTCATTGCCTGTTCTCTTACTGCATTTAGGCAAAGGTTTAACAAGGTCCAAAATGCAAAATTCGGTTGCTTTTTGATGACTGCCTTGAAAGACTATTTAAAACTCATAAAGACAAGCAGGACCTCAGTGGAAATTTGTCAGCTGAGACACAGAGAGGCCATAACAACTGCACTAAAATCTGGTTCCTGCTCAGGCATAAAACCTGGTTACTCTGGATGCAAAGTTTAGATACACTAAATGAGCCCCTTATGCTAATGAACTGCACTTCCCAGTTTGCAGAATGTACTGAAAATAATTCTGCGTTCTTCTATTTCCTGGCCTTTTGGGAAAACAAAAATAATCCTGTAAAAATGACACAGACGAATGACTGGCAATTAAGTTGCTATCTTTTTTTTTTTTTTTTTGCAAAAGGCTTTTTGTGCATATAGAGGAGCCTCTGGCCAGCTAACACATTTAAGTGCAATAATCTCCCTCTTTTTATGTCAATTTAATGTCAAATAATTCCTGAGGGGAATATCTAGCCACTAAACGCTCCACCGTGGAGACCAGCTGGTCGCTAACTCTGTGTTTGATGCCGAGAATGTAATGCAAAGCAGGCTCAGAGTACTTTTTTTTTTTATTACTGTAAACAGCTGCGTGCTGCAGAGGAAAACAACAACACAAAATTATGAGCAGTGAGTTTGATCTGAAGGGAGCTGCAGAAAGGGGTAATGATTCTCTGCGGCTTCATTACTATCACTGGCTCATTCACATTAACCATAATGATTCAGATTAGTATGCAGAAATATTGACTGGAGTTGCTTTAAATACCAAGGGACAAAAACACCACAGTTACATAAAGGTATGAGACAAGGAAAAAGTAATAAAGGCAGCAGTTAACTCAGTGTGACTATTTTTTCACTCTTAAATACATTAACATCACAAAATTCTCAAGTAGCAAAGTGACTGCACTGCAACAAATTCACATGTTACCATTACTGCATAAAGGGAACATATGGGAAAAGCTACTATGTCTTGTCTGAGACATCTTTACAACTCAGTTTATTGTGTGCTCCAGCAATCTGAGCAGAAAACGACTTCCATTCAATCATGCCTCGATACAGCACTGCACACCGCCTTGATTGTGTTCCAGACCTGGGACCAGACCTAATGCTCACTGTTGGAAGACGTCTGAGACTTTGTAGATTTTTTTTTTTAATGCACTCTAGTTCCCACTAAACTGCATCGTCACATGGTGAGTAAGTGTGATACGTCCGTGCCAGAAGCACCAGACTCTTCTGCCTGAATATAAAATATGCATGAACGAGCTGTAAAAATTGATCACATCAGTAATGATCTTTGCGATCAAAAACCATGAAATTGCATTTGACCTTACAGTGCACTGCATTAATTTAATGCCAAAGTCAATAAAAGTTGAGCAAAGTTGGGAAATCAGGTAGATTTTTCAAAATTAAAAGAGTGAAACACAGATTAATAACAGAAGCTGTGATTAAACTTTTGCAACACGAAGGCAGATGGATTTAAAAGTGAAATCAGTTCTGATTACTTATTCTATTTATCTAAGCCAAAAATGAAGGACAAAAAAACAAACATATTTACAGTTAAGAAACAGAAACACAAAAACTCTAAACTCACACTAAATGAACTTTGACACAATCGTAATCTACCCAGGGCCAGTGTAATAGCAGCTGCTTTGTCAAACCTTCATCTTTGGCCCACTGAGAGGTCACGTTACGAAGCCTGACGCTGAAGTATGGCTCTGGTTAATTCTGCCGCCAGGCCTACTAACAAGCAGAAGCACAAGAGCTGCTGGTCTGTGTCCCACAGAGCCACCAAACAGGCCTGTAATAAATGTTTCTTGTAACTGTGCACTTCCCCTGCAGCCTGCAGTGATGAGCAGAGGGAGAGGCGAGAGAAATATCGATCTGTTCTCGCTCCTTGTTCTAAGGGTGAATATACAGCTACTGGCTATTGGCTCCCACAGTCTCCAGCAGTAATCACCTCTTTCCTCTTATTGTTTCTCCAAGCCATCCACTCTCCTTTTCCTCATGTCCTGCACTTTTTACACAACGGTCCACTACGATTACTCACTGCAAGAATAAACTGCAGTGCTTTAAGTGATTTCTGTGGCTCATTTTTTAAATTCCTGTTTGTTTGCCAGATTTCCCAAATGGGAGTAAAATAAAACGCTGTGACATCCGGTGAAAATGTGTCTGTCTTCTTCCAGGCTTCCACAAGTACAAAGTGCATGCTTTCAGTAATAACACTTAAGATGGGCCATCCGCTATCACCACTGTCTGGTGAGAATATACTAATAGCTTGTTGCACTTGGGAAGTTATGTCATCTGTGCTTCTTGTGGATAAAATAAGTGTTATTCTCTTCTGTCTCAAGCAAGCAAACAAAATCTTATTTATGGTGAGCACAAGGAAAATTAAAGTAAAATTAATTAAAAAGAATTTTGACAACTTTATGAATTTGTCTATCAGTAGATTTCACGCAGTTTGGCATGGACATGGAGACAGAAGAACATAATTTATTGTGAGAAATATAAGGTGAGAGGAGAAAAATTAAAACAAGAATTAAGGAAACATGGTGTGGAGACATTGGTTGAATTGTATAAAGATTGCACAATATTTTAATTTTAATTTTAAAAAATGAAGATTAGCCAAAAAATAAATAAATAAATACTCCTTTCATTTTCTCAATGTTGTACTGTAGGACAATATGGAATGGAACGTTTTAATACAGCTACATGTTTCAATTAAGGTCAAAATTGAAAAATAACTTTCTGTTTTGGGTTTTGCATAATCATACATCCAACCAGTTATGATCCTGACTGCACATCATTGATATGTCCTTAAAGTGGCAGAAACTAATAGCTACTTCCATGTATGTGTTTTTTTTTTTTAGAGCGGACGTAAGTAGTTTAAAACAACAATGCAAAAATGTCTGTGTGAGATTTAACGCTACCTTAGCAGATACAACCAGTCAATAATTTAACAACAGGTCGTTAGGGTGATGGAGTTCCTTGGTTGATGTAATTAACTGGATGTCTGCTGCAACAAACCTTCCTTACTGCACAACACGGATCTGGACAAACACACAACATGAACTTTTGTTTAGAAGATTTTTTTTTTTTTTTTTTTAATTCAGAAAAGAAATTGCTCGCAGTTTTCCTGTCTCATTTTTTGGAGCCCTAGCCTTGACTGGTTGCCTGGCAACTATGTAGAGGCAAAATAACATGCTGGTTTTTTAACATAACAAGAGGTCCAATTAAAACTTTTCTTTAAGCTCTAATATTCACTGGTTCAATGAATTTAAATCCACATCAGTTGCTTATGCTACAGTGTATTTGTGCTGTGTTTAATCATCTCTATGCAAACTCCGTGATAACACTGATGTTCTTTATGCCATCACAATCTTTTTTTTTTCCAATAATAATTACCTAACCATCTCAAACTGAAAGTTCAGTGCTCTATCTATGGCCAAATGATGAATAGCTGAGTTATTCTCAAATCCAATCCGGTTAAAACAAACAGTGTTTGCTGAGAGAAGCATGAGCTATTGTGTTATAGGGTAATTGTTTGAAAAGTGTATAAAATTTAAAAGTGCATAAGCCTGGCTTAACTGGTGATCAAATTGTGGATGCTACAATGTAGAAAGGCAATGCCAGAGTGGTATTTACAAAAAATAGTTAATCTATGTATGTCACAGAAAATAGGCTGGACAAAATATCAATAACAATTTGTGATAAACACATGATCAATATCAATAGACAATATGCCTGATTCAATATTAATTTTACAGAATATTCACTGAACTCCAATCCAGGATCACACAGCATTCTGGGAGATACAGGCAGAGGAAAGACTTGAGCTGCTCAACCTAAGAAAGGTGAGTGGCGTCAACTAACTAACTTACTCTTTGGTTACCTATCAACAACCTGTTCAAGTTTTGCCTCTGTGCCTCATAACTGCTTAAACATATAAAAAGAAAGGTGTCGAATGAAAACTGTGGCTAAAACAGGAAAGGTCATGCCACCAGTTTGGCATGACCTTCAAATATATAAAACAAAAAACCTAATCTAACTAATAATTGTTGATATTGATCGATATGAAATGGTTATATTGTGACACTCTATTCAGGCATATTCTCCAGCTCTAGCAGATACACAATAAGGTGGAGATAATATTGGTTTTCTTCACCTTTAAGAAGATGATATTTGATATTTGTGGATCTCCCGCTACAAAGAGGACTGGTATGTGTCAAACATAACCAGTGCTCTTCTTTAACACTTAAAAATCACCACAACCCATGCAGTGCTCATTATTTCAGAATATAAATACAACATAGAAAAAGTTTAAAAAGACGGATGTCATATAGTGTCAACCTTGTTGAGTATCATAATTTGGACTGATGTTGAACTTAAACCACAGACAGGAGAGAGGCAGAACCAAGAAAAGAAGTGCACAAATGGACGACTGAAGCTGCAGAGAAACACAGAGCGATAACTGCAAGACAGAACCTAAACAGGTTCTGTCTTGCAGATTGTGGATGCAAGACAGAACCTTGCATCCACAAGATGCAAGGTTCTGTCATGGAATAATTAGTCGAGCAGTAAACTGGTGAGTGTAAGTAACTGAATGAGTTGCAGCTGTGTGGGAGAATGAACTGAGGAACTGAAGGACAACAACCTAGAAATAAGACAGAAGCATAAAATTACTTGACATGAGAAGCACTGCGAATTATTTTAGTGAGAAAAATAATTCCACAAGACGAGTAACCAAGAATACACAAAAAATTTAAAATAAACTAGAAACCAAATTCCTTCAAACCAACCTGTAACAGGTTTGTTAAATAGAATAATTTTTTTTCTTCCACAAAATAAATAAGACTCTATAGGGAAAACCATCTTCTGCATCGGATTAGCCCGGCACATTTTGAGCAAAACAGAGAAAGCATTTTTTTAGGTAAGTTTATTGTATATTAATGAATAAAAAAATCTCTAAATTCATTTTTATTCTGTCGAATTATTGTATTAATGCATCCACTATGGATCAGTGATTACAAATTTCTCATGTTTCTTGTTTCTATACAACAGATAATCTAAGTAGGTTCTCATTTTAGTGCCTTGATTTCAAACTGCAGAGATGGCCAGTACGACTGCATGTCCAGTTAAATACCAGACACGTGGATAAAGCTGAATCATTCTGACAGTGCAGCTATAACTGGAAAAAGTATTTGTTTTAGGCATTGTTTATAACATCAGAGGCTGAACCACAGAGAACCTCCCCATAGAGAGGAATTAACAACCAAATGTTCAGTCACTTCAAGAGAGAACACAAGAAGCAGCGAAAGTTGATTTTATCTCTATTTTTTTCTCATATTTATCAGCATTTTAAGTTGATTACACTGTTTAGCACAAGCCAGTTGACCCAGATAAGACCTGCAGATCAGACTGTTACTATGGGGCTTGTCATGTTTTGGATAAGTCACAGGTACTGTGGTGAGATCCTGGGAAAGACAGCGAGCCAGATGGGCTGTTTCATGTTACCTCACAAGCAAGAGCAGCTGACAGCTTCCGTGCTGCTCCTTCTGTGTTTACAGAAGCTGTGCGAAGCACCTGCTTAGCTCTTCCAGGGATGTACATGTCAGAGAAAGCAAACATGCGCTTCAGAAAGTGAAAGGTTTTTGCAGCATCCGGCGTGAGCGTCGCTGCTTCCCTGTCACCCCTGTTTGAGTCTCAAGATCATTAGAGCAATTTGCTGATTAAAGGGATCCCGAAGTACAGTTTTCATCTTACATTACAACAGAAATCTAATTTAAAAGACATAATTTGCAGCTTTAACTTAAGTCATTTACTGTACTGAGGTCAATTCCTGTCTTGCATTTTGCTGTTGTTGCCAACATATAATAGCAAAAATGCAGTTGTGCATGACAGAATACTTGTCATAGTACTGCAGAAAAGAACAGAAATATGATTTTCATTTTGAATAAAATAATGCATGGCTCGAAATCAGCTGACTTAAGAATTATTAGCCCATCTGTCTAATTTAATTCCAGTATAAATACAGCTGTTCTGCACAGACATTAAAGTTTTGTCTTAGAAAATTTGTGAACAATCAACCTCAGACAGACCAGAGATACAGTTCTGGAGAATCTCAAAGCAGTGTTAAATTATAAAACAAAAGCTTTAAACGCCTCATGGAGCCTTGCTCAATCCATCATTTGAATAAGAAAAGACGATGGCACAACTGCTAACCAAGTGAAATAGAGCCATCCATCTAAACCAACAGACTGTAAAGCAGGGCATTAATCAAAGAAACAGCCAACAAGCCCATGATAATATTGGAGGAGTTGCAGAGACTTGTAGCTTAGGTGGGAGAATTTGCTGACTGGACAGCTATTAATCATGTATTACATAATTCTGGTCTCTAAAGTGGAGAGGCAAGAAGAAATCAACTGTTGAAAGAAAAGACATTAGGAGTCCAAATTTGCCAAAAGCCATTCGGCATCTATGTTTAGGAATGTACTTTAATCAGAAGAGAATTAGACATTTTGACCAACGTACAAAATGTTGCAAATCACCTTAAACACAGAGCAAAAACAGAAATGAAAGGCACATAATATGCTCACCGATCTCAATGCGACACGTTTGGGACAACAATATGGTGGCTCTCGGTCCGGCCAGGCTGAGTCCGGCCAGGCTCCATGGGTAAAGCCCGGCCACCAAGCGCTCACCATCGTGCCCCCCCCCCCTCCAGGCCTGGCTCCAGAGTGAGGCCCTGGTGACCCGCGTCCGGGCGAGGGAACACCAAATCCAAAGGTATTTCTCATCATAGAGGTCTTCAGGCTGCACTTAGTCTGGTTCCTCACCTGGTTCCTCACCTGTCTGCCTTGGGTGACCCTACCAGGGGCATAAAGCCCCAGACAGCATAGCTCCTGGCATCATTGGGACACTCAAACCCCTCCACCACGATAAAGTGGCAGCCCAAGGAGAGGCTGACGTAATAAAAACAAATTCATTATAGAGGATATAAAGGTGCCCTAAATCAAAGTATCCCCAGTTGATTCTTTGCTGAAGCTGTGAGTAGATGTTTCACTGCCCAACAGGTCATAGGTTGTACGTTCACACATACTGTCCTACACAAGATGTTGAACATCTTATATAATTTTGCAAGATGTTAAACATAAGATTTTGAACAAGATGTTCAAAATCTTGACCATAAGATGTTGAACATCTTGATCTGCAAGATGAACAAAAATCTTGCAAAATTATTTAGCATCCTGCAAAACTATTTTGCAGGATGCTAAATTTAAGATTTTGAACATCTTATGCTCAACATCTTATGTTGAAGATGTTCCTATGTTGAACATCTTCAACGTTTTATGTTGAAGGATGTTGTATGAGAGAAGTATTTTCATAATTGGCATCATAAACAGTATAAAAGAACAAGAAAGCACAGAAAAACATTTTTGTGCTTTTATGAGGTGTTTTCTTGGGATGAAAACACAGTTTCTGAATAAGTTTGGATGTAGCAAACACTTCCTACACTTGACTGATCAACTGTTTCTGCCATTAGGAAAATTAGAATTGCATTTTTCATGTAACGTCAGCAAACCGGTTGACATGACAGAATAATTAGAACTTGCCCGACAGCAACACATTTCTGAGAACCTCGCTACACTTTTCTGAGATCTGTGGTCTATACGTTAGTTTGCAACCTCTACTTCCTGTTATTACATGCATAATGTCAACATTATGCTCTGCGTAGCCTTGTCAATTCGCTTCAAATCAGTACATGGAAATGCCCTAATTTGCATTTCCTATTTTTGTCTATTTTGTGAGATTTTAATAGATCGTTCAAAATTGGCATGACAATTGGACGGAAACAGAGCTAGACTTTCCATTGAATCTCACTACACATGATCTGTTTTGCAAAGAAAAATCAGTCAAAATTTTATTCTCTTCATATGACAAACTGAGAGAGAGATACTTAAAAGACCACCCAACATCAGTAATTAAAGCAATTGGTCGGCAAAGTACTGACTAAGGTGTAGTGAATACACATGCACATGCACACCACACTGACACTATTTTTGAAGAAAAGAAAAAAAGAAATGAAAACCACTTCGCGAATGTGTGTTATAATATTGCAAAATTTGGAAACATTTGAAGGCGCGTGAATATTTTGGATATTCATGCCAGCAAAAGTAATACTGATGAAAAAAATAAAGAAATTTCTGAACTTAAACGTGTGCATCCCTGCCTTACTAGACCAGCTCTGTATTATAAGCTGTAGGGAGAGTTTGTTGAAAACTGGGAATTTTTCTCTGTGTCAAATTGACTTTGACGCTGTATTGGTTTAAGGCACAAAAAAAAAAAAAAAAAGACAAAAAAAAGACCAAGAACCCAAAGGCCTGCACGTGTTAACCTCTGCAGTCATGTGTTGTTGTGTCACGCATTTTAAACATCCACAGCCCAGTTTGTGCAAAACTAAAATCAACCAGCCATAAATTCAGAACAGGAGTTGGGCTGTGGTGAATTATTGCATGCTATTGGTTAGTAGCTGGCAGGGTGAATCCTCCAATGGTGCTTGTTAAAAGGCCTGCCAGAGCTTTAATAGTCCCAGAGGGTTAGGCTCTGAGAGGCTGGGCTTAAGTCTACTCTGGATAATGAAAAGGCAGAGGAGGCAGCGGCAAAATGGCTTTGTTGGAGCTTTGTTTAAGTTTTAAATCTGCTGCTTGGCACCCATCGCACCACGATTACTTTAATAGTCTGCTGGATAACTAACCTATTTTTAAACTGCTGAGGTTAATTCCTTGCAGCCTTGATTCAATCCACTATTTGAGCTAAAGCTCTGTGTTGTTTATCTGTTTAAGTACTGAATGTATGACAAGACAATGGCCTCAAATGATCTAATCGCCTGATTCTTCATTCAAGTCAGCAAAATTTATGTATTATTTTAACCAACGGGGATCCTAACGACGATAATCATTTCACATGGATGCAAAATTCATGTGGGAAACAACATATTTGAACGTCAACTCCATATTTTTTGAAAATTTGACCTACTGCAACACATTGCAGCACAGGGGATTTACAGTTGCATTACCATAAATCACAGCAGCTCCAGCTACAACTTAGTACAGCTCTGGGGTGTCAAATTAAAAGGAATTTCTCAGAGATAGTCCCACGTAAATCCCACGGGATGTAAGCTCGGGCCATCTGAGCAGCAGCTGTCCCAAGCTGCTCAAATTGGCTCCAGGACTAGAAACAAGATCAAATTAATATGCTGTTTTCCCCACTGTTGTGTGGATTAGAAAGACAGGATTTGGGATTCAGAGAGTAGTGCCTGCACATGACCAGAGCAAGCAGTTCAAGTGCAAGCAGTCGGAGCGGTGGAAAGCAGAGTTAAGAGTGAGAGGAGGAGGAGCGTATCTGCTCATTAACAGCCATTCTTAAGCTGCAGCTGAGGCTGTTGTGAAGATTACAACAAGGTCATTTTAAAATGCACTGATATACTTATCTATAAAAAGCACCACAGTGTGGTGGTGTAATTAAAATGGAGTAACAATCCCCAGGATACCGCTTAGAACTATAAGTGTGTAATTTAAAGACATCATATAAGAATTACTCCAGGTTGGAATTATCCATTCAGATCACAGAGTTGTTTGAATTCTGCCTTGAAAAGCTATGTATATCTCTTGAACTTTTGTCATGTTGAGACAAGCAATTCATTGTATTTTACTATGATTTTATGTGATTTATCAAAACAAAGCAGTGTCATGTTCTATATATAAATTCTAATATGTGAGACTAGAAGAGTGTGAGGATATTTAAAGCAAAATAATATTTTAAACGACATCCCAAGTTTTGGACAACTGACATCAATAACGGTTACCACGACGATCCTTGAGAAGCTGGTCAGACAGAAGCTGGACTAATCTAAATACAGGGAATCATGAAAATCTATTATGCACAGAAGAATGGCAAAAAGGCAAAGCTGGTAGAGCAGGGGGGCCCAAATTCTTCTGTCATAGGACAGAACAGGATTTGAATCACTTTATTTCAAAACACTTGCTAAATGTAAATAATTTTAAGCGATTAAATAAAAGCTGATTTGGGTGCAGCTAAGTTATCTGTTCAGTAAAAGTCTGGATGTACAGCTCTGGAAAAAATCAAGAGTCCACTGCACTGAACCCCATTAGAAATCTCCTGGTTATTCCACCAAACATTGATTTCTGAACTCTTCCTGAGTTAAAACATTAGTATTGTTGTTTCTAAATCAATATGACCTTGTTTTCTTTGCATTATTTGAGGTCTGAAAGCACTGTGTCTTTTGTGTTAGTTTGACAATTTCTCATTTTCTGCAAATAAATACAAAATTTTTGCTTGGAATTTGGGAGACATGTTGTCAGTAATTCATAGAATAAAAAGAACAATGTTTATTTGACTCAAACATATATCTATAAAGAGTGGAACCAGAAAAACTGATAATTTTAAGTGATTTTTTTGTTTTTACTAGAGATGCATATGGTTCTATTTATTATAAAATCTAATCTAATAAAGACTAATACTTTGCATTGTACTTAACATTTCCCATTGTCCATTTACTTTTAAAAGGTTCTGAAATTCATGTATTCTTTTCTTTCCATTTTATGATTTTGTGTTGGTCTATTGTATGAAAACAATACATTAAAACACACAAAGGTTTACAAAATTTTGAGGCTGTAACATAAGACTTTTGCAACATATAAAATGCAGAAACCGCTACCAGAGCTGTTGCACGTTTCTGGTTGCAGGTTTTGGAACTGATTTAGGGAGATCAGTGTGAAATTTTGGGATGCATAGAACTTCTTAAGTACCTAATCAGAGGCTTAGTCCACTTATGCTTTTCTGCTTGCTGCCCTCCCTCTTAGAAATTTTGTATCATGTATGTAACGTGTGACTGGGTTTCAAAATTTAAAGGAATCCTGGGAAATGTCTCACTTCAGAAGGTAAGGCTTACATTTGATAAATCTCTTGAGCTGCTTTGGTGATTAGGCAAGTTTGCTTAGTGATATAATGATTCAGTCGAGGAAGTCTTGGTCACTGGTTCTGCCATCGGAGCAGAGTCTAAACTGGCCTGGGGTAAAAAGAAAGACACATGGTGACAAAGGCCGCGGCCACACACTCATCTGTGCTCAAGGGCGTGAACAGTCTCCTGCACAAGAAGGAGGTTTGAGGGAAGAAGTTGTCAAAGGAATAAAATTTCAACACAGAAAACGTTGGTTGAGGCAAACAATGACTAATGTCAAGGCTGAAGCAGAGCTTGTGGAAACCGCAACACTGTTGGTCATTTTATTTATGTCTGAGCAGCTAATGAGACCAGATTCAGCTTCATGGCTGAAGGCAAAGCAAGCACACAAACAGCTTCTGACTCACGTCTTGTGTTGTCCCTAACATGTTGTCTTTGTCCAGAGGTGCTCGGAGCTTGGAGAGCATCACTTGAACGTTTCTCTCCCACTTGGATTATTCTTAAAGAGGGAACGCTACATTGTGTGTAAATCACTTTTTCCGTCACTTGGCTGCTTTTAGTTGAAATCCATACATTAAAAAAATCCAGAAAAAAATAAAACTGGCATATTTTAAATGTCTCTGAGTATGTTTCATTGACATACTCAGCTGCATGTGGGAGAAATAAGAAATTCATTATCTATCCTCCTGCCATAATCTAACTTTAAATATGAATTTTGCTGACAAATTAAATAGTAAATCTCAAAATATTTGAGATTTAGCTGATATTTTTTGATCTCTCAATAAAATCCACAAGCTACATTCTACATTGTTTCTATTGTTCTATTATTATATAGAACAATATAGAACAATATAGAACGATATTGTTCTATTAGAACAATAGAAAGTCAAAGATTAGCCTTTTTCTCTAATTTTAGATCTGATCTGCTGATGAGTCAGATTTCTCTTTAAGAAGTATGATTAGTTTCATTCAAAATTCACCTTTTGACTGTCAAGATAAGAATTAGAGGTTGTGCAGTAAGAACAGTTTTATAGAGTAAAAAAATACTGTGCAGTTGGTTTAAAAATAGCATACTTTGTTTAAAAGAAATGTACTGCTTTATTAAAAATGTACAATATATAAATGTGCGTAAAAAAACAGCAGCCTATTTACAAGGAGTGAAGAAACTGTGCAAACCACAGGGATGTGCAACCAACAGCAGGAATGTAATTTGAAATGAGGAAAATGCAAATAACAGCAGAGCTATAAAGACTTATCGAGACTGTTAGGAGCTGTGATGCTGAAAATGCTCAGTCTTCTTTCCAAAGTAATGATTTCTATAATGAAGTTGATATTTTACTGCTTAAATATGTCCAAAAAAATGTGATATCTGAATTTATGACCAACTGATTACCAGACAAGGTCAATAGAGATGAAAACTGGCAGATTGTCATCTATTTCTGTGCCTATCAAAATATCAGGCCGCTAAATGTTTATTAAAAAATGTAATGTGTCGTGCCAACTACAAAATTGGAAGTAGCCATAATTTTATTTACTTTTTTGCTTTTACTGTTTGCAGATCGGTACATAAATAACCAGTGGTTTAATGGGCCAATTTATTTGTTCGTAACTTTTTTTTTTTTTTTTTAAATTGTGGGATGTAAGATTTCACAGGATTTAATATCCTGTGAAAACTTGTTTCAACATTTTAGGTTAATATTCAAAAATGAAATATTTTGCTTGGAAAATTTTCTCAGTTGTCTATGTTAGTGACTCAAAATGAGATCTGTAATATTAATGAGTGGTTATTATGATTATAATAGTCTGTTTCCTTTTGCAGTCTATCATATCGTGGCCCATTCATAAATCATCTAAGGAACAACCTGTTCAGATTGTCGTCTCCAAGCACGGGAATGGTCCCAACCTTGTCAGAAAAACAGAACCTAAAGTAAAGATGAGTTTTTATAATGTTTGAATTGAAAAGACCTCATGATTGTTTTCCATTTATGAGGATGAGTTACGTTCTGCTTTGCATTCAAAGAGGTCTTCCTTATTGATATTTGGTTACATTTCTGGATCTTTAATGCCTTACTTCCTTCTCCTTTAGTCTGAAAACACTTTAGGAAGTCTTCACTCAAATCAAAGCTGGAGTTTAGATGGTGAAATTATCGCTCCAGTCGTAGTAGATGGGGATAGTTTTGAACCACAGAACTTCATGCATATATGCACTTCCTATAAATGGCAACTTGTGCAAAAAATATCCATGTCTTGTGAGTGCGCGTATATCTGTAGGTCACCTATTATACAGTTGGAGGGGGAATCTGGCAGACAATGCAGCCTGGAGTTCCTCCTGTGAAATTTGACTTTGTGAGCCTTGAATTGCATAAAATCCAGCCAGCACTTTTTCAAAAATTCAGAAATATTACATAGCCATCCCTTAGCAGGCAGTCAGTGTGGAGATGATGAACCGGAGGTGGACAGAAACCTCCACCATGTCTCAATAATGACACACTGTAGCTTCAACTTGGGAGAACTTCCTTAGCGTCCCATGTGATCTCCATGTTGACAAAGCTCATCAGTCACTGCGCTCCAGCCGGTCCGGTCCATGTGTGCGTGCCACTAGGGGGACGTGAGGCGCAATAAGTGCGGTTTAGCCGCGGGATCGACGTCCGGGAATGCGGGGCGGCGTTTTAGCCAGTGCAGTGTCAAAGTCATTTATTCTCGGCCGTTTTGTCATCTTGGAGAGAAGATGAGTGACTAAGCCTTCAGGGCGGGAGGAGTGAAAATAGAACATCTGTCTGTGGGTTTAGATGATCCACTCAAAGCTTCCAGCAGCATTTTGTGTCCTACAACTGTTATACGTTTCTTTCAAGCCACAAACACATTATCCCACATATAAACCAGAGTGCCCTGGTAACAGCAGAAAAATGGGACTTCAAGTGTAATCTCCACTGTGTCACACACCAGCTTGACTCATTTTTATTCCCGGGACGTGCGGCTGCATACGCATCTGCTCTGCTCATGATGTGCTTGCCAGCACACTGAGAATATAGTACAGTACATCTACATATTTAACTTTCTCTGCAAAGAAAGGAAGACAGGAAAGGAGACAGACATTCAACCACGAGAGAAAAAAATCCCCGTTTAATTAAAGTTTAAAGATAAGAAAAGACACAGAAAGGCAGGCTTTATTTCATTCTACTTTACTCTGATGCTATGCTTCTGCAAGAAACTGTAGATGCATGCAAACCTGGGAGAAATTATAGTTTTTAACATAATTACTGAACTGAAAGTGATTAATTTAATTCTTCTTTATATAAGCATTACCATATGAACTGTACTGTTATGCTTAAAAGTTAGAATATCCCTGCAGAGTTAGATTTAAAAATTACTTTTATTCAATCCAGAAGTTTGGTTTCTGATGGGAAATGAGACAAGCATCACTCAAATAATAATAAAACAATGTATGTGTTTTTATTTACATTTAATTTAACAATGGCATGTCGAAAGTGATTTATACCCTGCTTAATAATCAGTAGAATCGTGTTTATTTGCTCAGCAGCTTTTTTTTTCATGTTTCCACTGGTGTTTTGATTATTTACTTTTGATAATACACTCAAAGTTTCTGAAAAGCTAAACTTGCAAAGATCAGATATTTGATGTGTTGAAATCCTACAATTGACCGACGGTGTGCCTTCTTTTTTATCATGATTATAAAAACAGACCAAAGCATGATTAGAAATGTAGCAAAGATTTCAGTGATTGATTTTCTAAAATTCTGTGTTATTCTGTTAGATCAGTGTTTCAAAAATAAACTAAGACCACGCCAGTATCAATTGCAAGTAACATTTGCATACATTTACATAACTATTTAATCTGTTCCTGCTGCTGCTGGGCAGCTAATTAGCTATCTGGCCTCCAAAATGACTTTAGCTGTAATGTGATTAAACATTTGTTTCCTCAGGATGAGACATGGATTCATGTTTCTGAGATAAACGCTGCAGCTTTAGCAGGATGTGGGTTACAGGTCAGTATCGATTCAGCGTGTCCCTCTGCTCTGCAGAACATTTTATGAGCCGCTGAAATTTTATTGGATCTATCAAACTAAGCTTCTATAGGAAGAGCTAAAAGTGGGAAGCTAATTTCAAAGTTATTCAAAGGAAATACAGAACTGAGTAAAGATATTATGACTTGCAGTACCAGCAATATTATCAAAATTATCAGTATCCCTCTGGAAGACACATAACAAAAGAGGAAACAATGTTATTTTCTATTGTTGTAGTAAAACCCAAATTTACATTTGATTTTTTTCTGGACCTCCTTCTTCTGCAACATCTTCATCAGTTTTTTTTTAATTCCAGTTTCCTTTGTAGTTTACATAACAATCGATTGGTGGTCCACAATGTTTCTGTTTAAATGTCTTGACAATTCAGAGTATATTCATGTTATTTTCAAATATAAAAGTGTTTAATGGTATAAACTCTTAGAAGGTTCTACAGAAGCAGCCCCAATGCATCACACATCCTCCACCTTGCTTAACTGTTTGGTGAGAGATGTTTTTCTACGTATTAATGCTTTGTTTAATGGCAAACACACCAGGAGTTTTATTTATTTATTTTTGCTCAAAAGCTCAGTCTTTGTTGTCTTTGTAAACTCCACCCTTTTTACTTTTACTTTTGTGATGGTGGGAGAGAAAAGCCTTTTATTTCTGCAACGCATTCAACAAAAGCTTTCATGGGGTTACAAATAACTGTGGTAGCAAAGATTTTGTTTAAAATAATACTTTTGTACCATTTTTACCACAAACAATAAATAGCAATCGAATTAAAGGTTGGAGAATTCACATTTCTTCAGCGTGAAATTATTTCTTCATTTTTTTTTTTCATTATTTAATTTAAATATTTTTACACACTCATACCAATACTATATGTTCCAACATTACATAGCTGTTTATACAGGTTAAGGATGCTGCTTTTCTGTTTGTTTCTCAGCTACAGGTTAAACATTCTTCCATGGAAACCTCCTATTTCTAGACAGAAATTACAAAGTGTGTGAAGGAGTGGACATCTCAGTGTCAGTGGAGCTCATAGCAAGCAATATCCCTCCAAGAGAAATAGGAGTTATATTTTCTGCTTTCTGTGAGGTTTTGTGCTAAGATTAGAGCATCTAAATCAATAATTTCGATCAAATGAACAAACGCGGCGATGGAAAACAAATAACTGTCCAGAGTACAAGTGAATTCAGCAGTATATGTAAACTCATTGTTTACTAAAATCAAAGCATAAACACATTGATTCAATTCTCTGAATATGATTTCATGCTTTTTTTAACTGCCACGTTGCTGCAGGAGTATGAATAGATCCTCAGAGGTCCATTTCTGCTTCTTACATTGTCTCCACCATATAATTATAATAGGCTCGTGTGGTCGAGTCACAATATTCCTGGTAACAGTGGCAAACTCTTGGCATGCTTTGCTCTCCAAGCGTCAGATCATCTCAAAGCAATTCCACCAACAAAGCATCAGTCATGACAATGGAGTCCTACTTTTCTTCATAAACAAAAATAAATTACAAAAGCTTCCGATTGTGTGGAACATTTTATTCAGCAAAGAAATCCATTTAAAGCCAGCCAAATGTGCCTCTAAAGCTTCTCTAGGATTTCAGTTTTTATGAATGCTTCCTTTGCCTTGCGGAGATAAACAAGGATGATCACAAAGAAGAATCCAAGCTCTGCTTGATGTTTCTGGTCATAATCCAGTTACCATCTCTGCTTTAAATTACTAACGCCACCAAGGTTTATTAACACAATTAAATGCAAACTAGATCAATTTCACTTGCATAATGTTACCTCTTAAGCTACCTTTCATTAAGTCATTTAATCATAATTTTTTTAATTTTTCATATGTTTCCTTTAGCCGTAATTTGGATAGGCTGTTTAAGAGAATGTAATTAATTTTAATTAATTACATGATAACTTTTTATTTGTTGCACTAAATTCCTTCTTCACAAAACCCACACAGTGTAAGAATTACTACTGTTGTATTGATATTATTATGTAATTTTACCCTTGGGATTTGAATCATGTTAACTCCAATTGTTCTTATTTTATAATAAACCTTGATTGAGAAACTGAACATTTTGTGACAAGTATTTACCATCCTGGGCTCCTGAATTTATGTTTCTTTTCTTGTATTTTTGCATATATTAGAATTTTTAATCTTAATTTGATCATATTTGCATAAATATATTTATCAAATTTTTTCTCCAATTCTTTCAGCTGCTTCCAAAAACAAAAGTCAATTAGAATCCATGTCTGTTTTTGACATTCATTTGGCTTGAAAATACTTTCAGCTGTTAGCAAATCACAAAAATAAGCTAAGGGAATTCTCACATCTCTGTAGCTAGCCACTATAACTCTGCTAACAGCAAATATAACATAAAAACTTGTAAACTTTTCTTTAACATAAGTAAAGTTTACAGTGACTCTTTGTCTCTTGCAAGCGGTGTGAACATTTCTAAAACAAATAGTTAATGACGGCTGGCGGCAGAAATGCTCGAAAAGGCTCTACTTGTGTTTTCTCATCGTTTTGAAAGAGGAACTTGTCTTCATAGAAGCAGAAGACTGGAAAATGACTAAAAATTTCTGAATGATGCATTACTAATCTAAAGTCATGCGATACTGAATCACTTGGGTGTTGTTTACAGTTTTTCTTAGTCACCTTAGTGAATTTCTCACACCACTACAACATTTGCAAAACAGTAAGTACATTTCTTAAAACAATGCAAACTGCAAAACCAAACCTGATAACCTGCAAAAGTGAATCTAAAAATGGATAGTTCATTCCTCAAAACTGATTCACATCAATGAAAGTGTCAGTGAGATCAAATGAAGTCGAGACCAGATAGACAAATGGCTTTGTCATATTTTCATTAAAACAGTTCAGTCTGTGTTTTTCCATGCAGAAAAGTCAAATCTTGCTGACACTCTGTGGAAATGCTCCAGACAGCACGATGGACTATTTGCACAGCCATTTGAAGTCAACACTACTCACAAAATACAGTAAGTTAAACACTACTCTATTTGTTGGTAGGATATATTGAACATGTAGGCTTAACATGTTGAGTCCAATTCTGATTTGTTCACAGATTTGTGTAAAAGCAACGTACAAATTATTTACAGTAAATATAAGAAACACTCTGAGTAAAGCGGCGCATATCTGTAAAACAATATTGTCATGAAAGCTGAGGTTGATCTGAGAGAAACTGCACAACTTAGCAGTTTTGTTTAATACTTTGGGTATTAATATTTTTCTCAGAATATCTTTGATATTCTGAGAAAAATATCTCAAACTTTGGAAATTCCAAAGAGCTGAATGTAACATTAGAGTCAGAAGATAAC
This sequence comes from Girardinus metallicus, assembly GCA_903067095.1. Classification (NCBI taxonomy): domain Eukaryota; kingdom Metazoa; phylum Chordata; class Actinopteri; order Cyprinodontiformes; family Poeciliidae; genus Girardinus; species Girardinus metallicus. The sequence continues at coordinate 25,100 of CAEGAE010043707.1, forward strand.
TTTTAGTGCCTTTGTGTCCTAAGAGTACTGTAGATAAGTGATATAAAAGTAATTACCAATCTGCTTTATTACCCACCATCTTTACTGGGAAAAAAATAAAAATAAAAAATTGTGGATTTTAGTTTGTATAGGAATTACATGAAACACTAGAGATGTTTCACTTAAAATACTAATAAAAGAAATAAAAAAAGGATAAAGGAAACCATAAGAGACAGTGAATGAGTGTATGAAGCCAGAGTAAAATCAATGATATTCTCATTAACTGATCAAATGCTGAGCTAGCAGTCCAACATGAAGCTCCTCAACACTGAGGTTACTTCACACTCGCAGTAAATGTAGCGTAATCGGCAGCATGACCTACAGACCAACCGTTTGCTCAGCTTCTCCATTTCTTCCCTAACCAAGTGCAGGATTGGAAGATGAGAGCTAAATTTCTCACTTGATGAAAACAGTGCAGGATATGTTCCTCAAAGTACCCTCTGCTGGAAGGACAGTCATTTACCAGATTGATAGGGCGCTTTATTGCCTGCCGCCTCTTATGCTTAGACTCTTACCATCCCCTCATCTCCTCCTCCCCTCTCATATACCTATTTCTCCTTTTATCCGCTCCTTTTTTCACCCTGACTGTCTTCCTTTGTTGCAAACACAAACACACTGTCTCTAATGCCTTCTGTGTCCAAAATGACCGCCTTACCACCTTCCCTGTGTTCCTCCATATCTCTAAATTCAGATTTCATTATTGACTAATCGATAGCTTTACTGAGATATCTTCTATTAATTTGATTTGTTTTACACCCAGGTTCTTCCAAGTAGTTCAGGTCCCTGCCATTACCTAAAAACATGCATGGTAGATTGTTTTAATTTGTGACTCTAAATTGCCCGTCTCGTGTAAATGTGTGTGTATTATTGAATAAGAGCATCACAAACTATCCAGGGAATTAGCCACTCCTCTTCCACTGGCTGCGATAAACCAGCATCATGTAGCTTTGCAAAGATAAAACTGGTAAAGAAAGTCAAAGAATAAAAACCTAAGAAAACAAAACTATAACAAGTAATGACTTGTTATAGTCACCAACTACAAAACTGGTTGGTGACTATAATTACGTGTTTTTTGGGTTTATTTTTCAGCTTGAGTTGATTAATGAACATACTTTAAGCAGACAACTCACTGAACAAAGGGAACTCAGATATTTTTTGTGTTTAAAATGAAGTCAAAAGAAGCACAAAGATGCGACAAGCTAACTGAAAAATTCTACTATATGTCTTAACAAGGGCTGACACTTTAATTTGCTAATTTCGTTTTTTTAGAAACTAAAAACACATTTAATCCCACCAATGATGATCTGCAGGGTAAGTAGCGCAGCCGCCTCCTTTGTGTGTTTCTCTGCTGATGGCCTGTATCAAACAATGGCAATGAGTGATGCAAGAAGCACCGTTTAATGACAGCATAATTAAATTAAAAGGCCCTGGATAACATGAGCGCAAGAAAGGAAGGATAGTGCTATTGAGAGTAGACTTTGTCAGTAAATTTTACAACAGAACCTTATGTTTTCATCCGACAACAATGTCTTCATTTCTCAGGTCAAAAAATAATTACAATACCTTAAAATATTCAAGATTTTTATTTTAATTAAGAATAAAAGAAGACATTTCGAAAGTAAACAAAAGTACAGACACCAAGAAATATAATTGTAAGTGAAAATATTAACAAGATTAATGACTCTGAAATAAATGTATTGAAAATTTTGAAGTGAAACAAAACTGATAGTGAAAAAAGATTAATTGAGGAATGAGGGATAAATTTAACAAAGGATGTACCTTCACTGATACTGCTGTTTACACTAAAGCTGGCCATGCTAAATGAACTACAGAGCTAATAAAATATTCAAAAGGAGGAATAAAATGTTAACTGAAATATATTGTCTAAAGTAGTAAAACCCTGTTTTACAGCAACTCGACTCGACTGTAGTGTGACATCAACTTTGCTTCTACTACGGTTTAAATATTTAATGGCCACTCTGGTGTTCTCATATCTTTTAATAATATCACTCTTAAGGATAAACTGTAATTGGCTCAAATCGTTATTGGAAATCAGAAGTCAGTAATAGTGCATGTTGAGTAAAAAAGGGCATCAGGGAGCTTTGATGCCCTTTGATGCCAAATTTATGACTTTTGATAAGTCATAAATTTGTGACTTATCAAATTGTGACTTTTGATGAAGTCACATTTATTTTATAGGTAAGTTTGAAGAACAGATATTTTAAGAAATCTGGAGAGGTAAATTTTATTTATTCACAGTTGAGGAAAAGGGCCAATAAAAAAAGCCAATGAAAAAGACAAAAGAATAAGCAATGTGTAATTTTACTAGACAGATGCGAGTTGTTTTTTGCCCCACTTTGCTTCAACAGTGTCGTATCTCCAAACTGCCTCCTCATGCATAAATAAAGACCACACATGGCTCCTGGTCATATGGAGCACATTTCATTTAATTCACTCCAAAATCAACCTGATGCTCTGTCTGTGCACCTTTTTTTTTTTTTAAGTTTAAGGATGTAAAAAACCATCAATTAAAGAAGAATATGTAGCAAACCCCCTGAAGAGGAGTGACAAACACATAGCTATGAATGCCACCGAGCTCATTGCCCCTCTTTGACCCCAGAACCACCAAAGGCAGTGAGTGATGAGTGAGTGTGTGTTTGACCTTGGGGATTCTTACTATAATACAGCATCCATACTCTCCCCTCCCTGCTCTTCCTGCAGTTTCTATCCGGTAGCCCACACAGTCCAGCTTACCAGCCACCCTCACAAAACACAGCGGCTGCATTCAAGCTGCCAGCAGAAGACAATGCGTGTTTTGTTTTTTCTCACTCTGTTTGATGTCTAAAAACAGCTGGCAGGAGGAAGATGGGACCACTATTTCTGTTCTTATCCAAAACCCTGTCAGTAACCTTAAACACTGAGCTCAAACAAAAACGTACCTTGAGTGATTCTTGCCAAAATTGTAAATCAGTGGAAGGTTATTCCTGCAGAAAGATCATTAATTGTGTGGCCATCATCATCGATTTCCCCAAAGTAATCACCATTTGTCATATTTTAGACAATCAAGGATTTAATGCAGTATCACAAATGGTTTTCAGATGAATAGAAACAATCCTCACAGGAAGCAGCAGTGCAGGGACTGTCCTCTTAAGTCTGTTCATTTGGGAAAAGCTTTCCTTATTGTCTGACCACAAATCCAAAAATATAACCAGCGTACAATCAGTATTGAAGATGGTCCTTTTGAAGTTGCTGACACACAACATAAGCAGCAGGTGTCTGGAATAGTATTTATACCACTTGATCCCTTTAATGCCACTAAACAACCTTAGTCTTAAATGTCACTTATTCAGATTTTATTCAACTTAAATAAAAACGATTCAGTTCAAACAATTGCTTGCAGAAGTTGCTTTGTTTGGAAAAGGAGCCTGCATAGGTTAATCTGAGTACAAAGGCAACAGTGTGAAGATCTGAGGTTTTTTAGAGAATATTTAGAAGAAACAACATCATTAAGACTAAGAAATTTTAATCAGGGTTAAGTAATGAACATACCAAACTTTGAACATCTCACTGAAGTCTCTGCAAGCATGAAAAACCTGACTGTTACTTATCCCTCGGCGTGACCTAAGAAGGAGCACAGCTTAGGTGAGGATAATCTGTAAATGGAAAAACAATTTGTGTATTACTAGTACACAAATGATCTCTTTATGGAGGAGTGAATGAAAGACATATGAGATACAACAACAAAAAAATCCTGCTTGAAGCTGGCTACCAGGAAACATTTGAAAGATTTTTGCTTTGGAAAGATGAGACCAAATCTGGGTTGTTTGGCCTGCATGCAGAAAGCTAATTGTGAAGGGAAATTAATAACATAATTCAACATGAACATTCCATGAAGGTGTCATCATTATGCTGTTGGGATGTTTTTCTTCAGCATGGAGAAGTAGGATGCTTAGACTTGATGAATACAGGCGAATTGTTACTAGGGTAGACTGGAAAGGAGTTTCATTTTCCAACAAAAGAGTTTTAACATACAAGCACTTCAAGTTGTACAGCAATCACTTAACAGACAGATCGATATGTTGCTTTGTTTATCTTATGTTTAAGTTGATTCATTAGTCAGACATTGTATGTACTAGAGTACTACCACTGAAAGATTCTAAATAAGACAAAATAAAAATAAAAGTTCCAATAAAAGACAAAGTATTCTGTAATATTTTCTATCTACACTCTATGAGTCACAGTATTTGACCAAATAACTCCCATTAAATCGAACAGCTGCATGTTTTCTGCCGATCAGCTTAGAAAGATTGAGCAGACCTTTGCTTTTGCTGAGCAGCTTCAGAGGACAGCTCCATCAACCCCAGCCTCTCTGTCAATCAGCTCAAAGAAGAGCCATTTGGAGATCATCCTTCTCACTTATCTATAGTCTAAACCTCTGCCTTTACAACACGGAGCTTCGTCATCCGTCACTAAGTTTCTAGCTGTATCTCATTTGTGCCTCTGGGCTGACAGATCAAAGGTCAGCCTGTTTTCTCTCTTTATCAAACGCAGAGCAATGATGAGAGCCAGAAATAGCGGTCTCAACTTTAATCTCTTGCGGACAAATTTATTTGAAATTAAAGACCATCAGTGCAGCTTCAGCTGAGGTCAATCAATCCTAAAGCAAAGTGCAAAAAGACACAATAATCACAGCTATTAAATGAGGCTTATCCTCACTGTGATGAAAGAAATTATACCATGTCTACATATCAGATCATTCTTCATTTTAACAGATTTACAACTGAATTATTATGCACTCCTTTACTTTTGTTTATTTGAACCTTAAATTCTCAAACACAAGAGGTATTACTTATAAAAAGAACCAGAGGCAATGAAAGATGAAAGACATTTGACAACCAAAAATGCTAACTGTTATCGTCTGCTTTCTGTATCTGTGATGTAATGCGGCTTATTTCTCTGCAGGGACCACATATTGAATTAAATACTTGCATTTCCCCTCGTTTTAACCTTAAAATATAAACCACAGTCTGATGCCCTAATTACTCAAAACTTTGATTTGCAACACCGCCTCAGTTTTTATTGCCTGCAAGCCTGAGCATCAAAATGTTTACCACAAAGATTGTCCATTTTCAATAATTTTGCCTCTAATGGTTTTTTTTACATTTCTTGTTTCTTTGAACCTTCAAAAAGCCTTCTTAGGTCGCAGTGCTTCAATCAGTAAGTTCACGCAAAATCTGTTTACTTGGAAGCAAATTATAAAGATGCTGCTCTTATGGCTATGTTTATTTTAAAATATCCAACCTATTCTGAACATATATGTAAATTCAAAGTGTGGCAGATATATTATGAAGCCAATCCGACTTAGTCGGCTCTCAACAAAATGTGAATTAGCAGCAATATGGATAAGCATATAGCATAGTGACATAAAACCAAAGTGCACACAACAGGAGCACAAAAAAGACGGTCATTTGAAAGCTGCTAATGGTCTGTTTAATATGAAGGGATTTAGCACAATCACACTACATGCAGAAGACTTTAATGAACATTTGGTGATTGTATAGATGTGTGATTAGGCCCTCAAGTTAACCACATAATGCTGCTATTTTAGCTTTTATTCCTGTCCAGGAACATTTTCTCTGCAATATGGCTGAGTTAGGACCTTTTTAATACAGGAGTGGAAGAGAAAGGGGAAATAAAGCAGCAGACAGTAAAGAAATGAAACAGAACTGAGAGAAAAGAAAGACAGAAATTGCGTGAAAGATTTAGAGGTTGGATTAAAAATGCAAAAAGGAAAAGGAAGGCTTAGCTCCCACCCAGAACCTCTTGGCTTTATTTTTTTAACATGCAAGGACTTTAGTGGGAGATGGAAAAGTAAAGTCAGTACAGAAGCTTGCAAATGGCTCAGGCGAATCAGAAATAAGCCAGTCCATGCCATAGCACTGTTTATTTTCTTTTTGCTACATAGAACCATCTACCCCTAAATGACTTTAAAAAAAAGAAAACACATTGATGTACTCTGTAGTTTTTTTATATATATAATTTCTTTAATGGGTTCAGTTGCTCCTCAGACATCTGCAACCAAACACATCATGAAAGGAGGCACAGATGGGCAGGAGGCAATAAGAATCACACCCCACCGCTGTGGTAACACTACAAATGGAAAGGATGAGGACAGGCAGCAGATCAGATCCATGTAAACAACAAAGCATTAGTCACGCCATCGATGAGGCCGTGGCCAAAGATCTTTGACTAGCATCCGGCAGGCAACCAGAGAAAGATAAAAGAAGCCGTTTACATCAGATGGAAGACGCTCTGCAGCAGTAGAAACCTTTAGGTCTGGAGTCCTGAAACTTTTAGAATTGCCCCTTGTGCAACACACTTAATGTCAGAAATATTGAGAAGCATGTTTTACAATTCTACAAACACATGATAATTATTTGAGTCAGGTGATTTGAACACATTTAAAATGTGCAGGACACTTATCCTCTTTGTCATCAGAAGAAGGTCATATCATAACGATACATAGCGAAATGGAAACTATTGGAGATCCACTGGTTAGATTTACACTGTATCTCCACAGATTATCTGTTGTGAGAACTAAACAAAACATTTTTTGTTTATATTAGATCAAGAGGAGACATCACACTGTGTGAGTGAGAAAGAGAGCATGTGATGGGGACTCTAAAATAATCCTCTAGTTGTTTTAAATAGAGGTGCACCAATTGCAGTTTTCTGGACGATCTCTGATAACCGATCTTAAAAAAGCCTGACTTGCCGATTTTGATTTTGGCCAATCTAAATGTTTTTTGTCTTAAATGTTGCTAAATATATAAAGAAAGTGGATGAGTTGGTAAAAGTGGGGTGACTATTGCTAACTGAAAACATACAGACATGACCTGGTGGGCTGGCCTATCAGTCAAACCATTCTCACAGGAGAGCAGAAATGGAAAGTGATTGATTTTTAGACCTTTGCTGAGGTTGATAAGATCAGGGAATAAGATCTGCTTCACATGTAAGTACAGGCCGATCACCGATCTCCCAGCATTAAGGAAATTGGCACCGATAAATTGATGCACCCCTAATTTTAATCTGAGTTTTGTATCATCCATCAGCGATTTTCATAGATAGTCTTATTTAATGTAAATATCAATAATAAATAAAGCAGACTTTTCCAACTTCAGTCCTTCAGAACTATGGCTCTTCAAGGTTTAGATACATCTCTGTTCCAGCTCTGCAGAACTTATAAAACTTTATAAATAAACCTTACTTACCTCAACTCACTCCCTCAGCACTAGTTATTAAATGTCTGAATCAATACCTGTCAATAATGTGAGCAATAACACAATGAAGTTTTTTATATGGTAATAGTTCTTTGTTCAGAAGCTCAGAGATTGTTAAGAGCTGCATAGCACAAAATGCTGATTTACTTTGTAAAAATGTTTTTGAGAGCCTACAAAATTCATCACGAGTCTGCCAGATGTAATATTTATGCTAAATAATTAATTATAATTCAAAATACTTTCCTTTGAACACCATTGCTACAAAAAGTGAACTAAGGATGAGTCAAAATATGAGTTTACGGAAACCTGAGTCATGTTTTATTTTTTTCCAGTTAAAAAGTTTTGCTGTTTATCCCTGTTACGACCCCCACAGTAGTCTAGGGGTTTCAGGGGGTGTAACATAAAGATGTGTCCAGAGGAGATGGAGTGAAAA
>CAEGAE010043717.1:0-15285 GCA_903067095.1 Girardinus metallicus
CTGTCCTCTGCCGTCGAGTCACTGGCTCCTGTGTCGTGGTGACGCTCGTGGCTTCAGGAAGTGCAGCAGAGGTGTTTCCATCTGATAACCCAGTAAATCCTGTGTTTTTGGAGACGGTCTTTTGTTTCCCGAACACAGTGAGTAGTTTCATTGAATGATTGTTCATCCACTCTTTGGGGTTCCACTTGGGCCCCATGTCCCGGATGTTGATGCAATAGAGAAAAAGCACAACTCCGAGAATCAAAACCAAGAAAAGGTTGTGGCGCCGTGAGAAGCCAAAACATCTCCTGTTTTCTGCTGGTCTGACGCCATTCTCCATTTTCTGGCTTAAAAGAAGATTTAAAAATAAAATACTTTAGTTGTCAGTAAAAGTTAGTCAATTGCTTGAGTACTTTTGCTAGGATAAACATAGTGATGTTGTGCCTTCATGTTCCGTTAATCAATAAAGACTTAGTTTTTTCTTTGCCACTAAAGGAGAAAGTCTTATTTTTTGTCAAACTAAGAAAGCAGCAAAACCATTTAAAGGAGCTACAGACCTTTGTCCAGCCGTAGCCAAGCAGCTCTCCCATGCACTGCCCAGACTTCTTATTTGGGCGTCAGTTTGAGTCAATTGCAGAGGGAAGTGTCGCTCCGTTAAAAAATTGATGCCTCTGCTTCAGCATTCTGTTGCACCCCTGTGTGAGGCTCAGCTGCTCATTATGAGGCACCAGAGGTTTGGCAAGCCAAGAGAAAATGAGGAAATGTCAAATATATTTCCAAGTAGCTCTGCTCTTCAGGTAACCATTTTTTCTGGTCTAACCTGTAGGTCTGCAGCCGCGCCTTTGTTTGCTCCACCTCCTCCGAAACACTCAGGAGCACCGAGTAACACCTCCCATTATCTGAGATGGTCCTTCACTGTGCCAGGCGTGACGCGCTGCTGTTTGTAGGCGGGGGGAGGAAGACACGATCCAGGAACTATGGGATGTTTTGCTGCTGATTCTTCAGTCTCATTTGCAGCGAATCCACAGAAATATTCATTTTTAAATTAATACAAATGTGTATTTTAATACGAACGTCCCTGTCTAGTCTTGGGAAGTGTCTTCACCACAAGTTCTCTAAAATCATCCAGTTTGCACAGTAACCTTTAATTTCTGCAGTTGGTTTAGTAAGAACTTGTAAAAGTCAAAGAAAAATGTTGAAATTTGAGGAAGTTCCTGTTCCCCTTTTTTTTTTTTTTATCATTTTATAAAAACTGCATTTGTAAGCAGTTTGTCATGCTGATGCCGGCGGTGACGACATCCGAGTTCTCGGATGTTTAGGTTTCGTGTGGCTCGGAGGAGCTGGTTTACCCCGAACAGGTCCAGACCTGTACAGGCATTTCATGGAAAAAAAATAAAAACCCGGAGTTTTGAAGATTTATGATTTCTATCAAGGTCAATAAGGTTCAGCCTGATGGGAGGGCAGAGACTGACGGCTCTCCCGTAGGAGCGCTGCAGCGGATGCAAATCTCTGACCGGCTGCTTCTGTTTGTCTGTTAACATCTGTGGCTTTGCTGTAATTCAAACTTACTGCAAAAAGCTTTAGTTTTCCTTTTATTCTTCAGGTTGGCTTTGGGAAGTTTTTTTTTTATTCTGTTTCTCTTTTGTAGCCCAGCCTTACGTTTGACTTTCTTGGTTACATTTTATCCAAGGTGTAACCACAGTAAACAGACGTTTACGTGTTCATCTTGTCTGAATTATGTGCTTGTTTCTATATTCTGCCTCACATTTCTGACACCAACCTGCAGTTGATCCACTTCAAAACTTATTATTTTCTCCATAATCTTCCCTTTTCTAAGAGGAAATATATTTCTATAGAAATATTATAGCTTCCTAGTTTTACTTTCAGTCACAGCAGAAATAGTCAAGTCCAACCTGGCCGGGCCATAGCCAGACGGGTTGAGAGGAAACTCTGTTATCAAAAAGTATCAGGGTAGCTTTCGCCTGATTTCAGCTCACGCTTGAGTTTGTCATTTTAGTATTATGTACAAAATAATACTAAAAACATGCAGATCAAGCTAAACCTTTCATTAATGTCAGGCTAGGTTTAACTTTGGCTTAGCTTTAGTTATTTTAACAGTAGATGAACAGCATAAAGATATTTTCTATAAAGTTTAACATTTAGCCTAGCTTAAGTCACAACTTTAGCTAAATGCAGCCTTAGGTTAGCTTTTAGCAAACTGTAAGTTTAACCAAATTTTGAAGCTAAAAAGTTTTTGTGCTACACATGAAACAAGTTGAACTAATTACATGCGGATCAGGCTAAGCTTTGTTTCAGTTCCACCCAGTGCAGTTCCAGTCATTTTAACTATAAACAGTAAATATACAGTGATATTTATGTAGCACAACAAAAACAGCAAACATATTTTACATAAAGATTAGCCTAGCTTTAGTCAGACTTTAGCTAAATTCAGAATTAGCATAGCCTTTACCTAAAGTCAGCTCAAGTTCCAAGTTGGTAATTTTACCCAAATTTTGGCACCAAAGTTACCACAGATCTAAACCAGCTTTAGATCTGTGGTAAGTGGCTAATAAACTGGTAACGGTGTCCTCGTTTCAGAGCTGCTGTAGTGGGAGGTACTAAGTTTATTATTGTAACTTTATCTGCATTCGTGAAAACAAGAACTCTTGTAATATGTTTATGACCGATATAACATCAGTTATCAGTGATTATAACAGCATGCAGCCAGCAACACCACCTCCAAAGGTGAAGCATGAGTCACCAGGTGTACTGCAGGCACATGCTGTTAGCTTAGGCAGGTCTGGTTTCTGAGAAACTGTAAAAGCTCTGAGAAATTTGACTCTGTTTCAGTCCCTCCCCAGTTTTTGCCCACAGAGGATTGGCGTTACGGTTCTTAGAACTGCAGAAGCAAAACACAGAGTAGTCAGGCAAAAAGAGGCGTGGGGCATGAAAGGAGAATACGATAGATGCAATTCTTTCCTGTACTGCTGCTTTGCATTGGACAAAGATATCCTGAGGAAATACAAAGAACTTATTTCATTTATAAAGAGTAAATGTAGAGGAGCCTGTAGACTGCAGGTAGGCAGTCAAAAAAACACTGGAATAACATGAAGGAGAGGAACTAACAAAAGATTTGTGTCCTAATTATAATAATCAGTGAATCGAAACTGAAAACATAAAAATGTGAGGGGGGAAATAGAACAGTTTGAAAAATGTTATGATTAACCCAAATTAAAAAAATGTTAAAAATGATTAGATGCATACTTGTGAAATACTGTTTGGGGAAGTTGTAGCCACAACGTGTACATTTTCCAGACAATGATTACGAGACTTAAAGGGGGAGTATCCTGTAAAACCGACTTTCTTTTAACTTTCTGTCATGTTGCAAAGTTATTCACTCCTCAAAACATACCTTGAGTGTTGCTTTGATTCTTTCATGCATGTTTGAGAAATCCTTTAATCTCCATGGCAACCATTCAGCTGCAAAGCGCCATTCAGCGCCGCCTTCGATGTGCAGCTGCTTCAGACTAGCCAGCAGTAGTCTGGCGACACTTGCATCACTCGGCGAAACTTGCATCAGCGGAGACCATTATGTGAGCTTCTTCTCAGTGAAACTCTGGTGAAAACATGAAAGGGTTAATAGAGGAGCCATGTCGGGATGACTTCCTGAAGGCGGAGCTTCAGAAAGAGCAGGAGCTTCTTAAAGAGACAGGCCCAATTTCAATGCACTACGTCACAAAGTAAAATTTATTGTAGCGTCTTTATAATAACTGAAGGTAACATAGTTGTTTGGTTAATCTATAAATGATTCAGAGCTGGAAAACACATAACATTGTCCCTGTAAATATCAATCAGACTTACAAGACGACTGTTTTGAGCACAAACTCTGTGAGAAAGAACTGATTTTATAGCCTTTATTATAAGCTAATGTTATTAGCTTACAGTTATTATCACCTTGTAATACTAGTGAAACATTGCTTTGCTGAAATGGATGATTTTTCAATGGTAACCAGAGTGAAATTCTGTTTGTTTTTCAAACTTTAAGGATCCGCTCTTTATTTTATCTGGATAATTGGTCTTGCTATGTGTATAATTGTGTATTTGTATAAGCAGTATTTTTATTATAAAATAATGATAAAATAAATGTAGCAGTTTATTACTTGACTTTCACTTCAAGAAAGTCAAATAATAGGAATGGATGAAAATATCTGAGTAGTAAAAGAGTTTATTTTTTTAAAAACATGGATATTCTCCTCTTGCTCTTCTATTTAATTTATTTGAAACAGCAAAACATGCAAATTTGTCCTCTAGTACGTCACATATCTTTGCGTATCTTATAAATAATCATTGTGGGAGCTTTGGCCAAAAATGCCAGAGGCAAATATAAAACATAAAAACTTACAGTGCGGCGGCACGTGGGATGAGAAGATGGCATGAATGAACCAGAGAAGGTAAAATCCAGTAATCTGTAGAGAAAACGGCGAGCTTGACCACAGAATGACATTGCATGGAGATGAGGAAGTGAGGCGACAGAGAACGGCTGCAGAATAAATCAAACAGCAGTAAATAATTAACACGAAGCAGATAAAACGCAAAGAAAATATGATAGGGATGGTGATCACTGTACCATGATTTCATATCAAAGTAGAGAAAAGGGTTACAGAATATCAGTTCACACTTTACTGTTCAGTTAAAATCAACAAAAAGGTCAAATAAAACTGAAAATGAAAGAGGTGGCAAAAGTAATGGGAGCAAGAAAGGAAAGGAAAAGTTTTATAAAATCAGAAGAAAAATTTGAGGAAGTGAGAACAGAAAGAAACAGGAGAGGAGACGATTATTTCACGACTCGGGACTGGGAAGACTGGACTTAAAGGAACAGTATTCATATCAGGGAAATCAGACTGGGAAAAGTGACTGTGGGAACGCAGAGACAATGCAACATGTTATTTTTTATTTGCAGGAATTACCAGGCTGAGAGAAATCTTTTCAGAATCTTAGTAATGTGAAATTAAATACGGGCATCGGCTGCATCTCTATTTACAATATAATTACGCGATTTTACATTTAAGAAATAAATTTGCTTCATGTAAACTGGCTAGTTTTGAAGAAACTTTAGGATGGTGTGTGATTTTTTGTGTCTTTGTTGCTGCATCCAAATTGGTTTATTTCACAAAACTGCAATTGAAAAACTTTACATCAGTCACACGACCAACAACCGGATGTTGTACTGGTGCAAACCAACGGAGAAAACAGCACAGAGTGGTTGGAGCATCATGTTGTGGCGTGTTTTTTAACGACTTATCGTGTGAGCAAATTTATTCTCGTGGGATTTTAATTGTGTGCTCAAAACACAAATGTGAGGGTAGTTGAAGTGTTGAAGTGTCTTTTATATGTTCTGATTGGGAAGTCCAACTTCCAGTGGATTTTTCCAATTGGGAAGTTGGAATTTCCCAGTTCCAAGTACAAATGGGGCACAGTATTATATATCCATCCATCCATCCATTTTCTTCCGCTTTATCTGGGGTCGGGTCACAGGGGTAGCGATTTAAGAAGGGGGGCCCACTCTTCCCTCTCCCCAGCCACTTCTCCCAGCTCTTCAGGGGGAATCCTAAGGCGTTTCCAGGCCAGCGGAGAAACATAGTCTCTCCAGCGTGTCTTGTCTCGTCCCCGGGGCCTCGTCCCGGTGGGACGTGCCCGGGACACCTCACCAGGGAGGCGTCCAGGAGGCATCCTGACCAGATGCCCGAGCCTCAACCGGCTCACCACCATAAGGTGGCAGCCCAAGGAGAGGGTATTACATGTTATCATTATATATTATTATATATAGCTCTCAGCTTTAGCTTACCGTCTGGATTTATGGGTGTGTTACAAAACACTTTGCTCATGTTATTTTATTTTAATAAGTAATGAGCAGAATCTGTTGGGCTTGATTTAATTATTGTAAAACTTTGCAAGAATTATTATTAATTGGACACATAAGACATCAGAATTGAAAAACGGGTGTATTTTCTTTTTATTCTGACTTTATTATTCATATTTTATCTAGCGTTGACCAAAAAAATGTTAGCATAAAAGCGAAACAAAGCTAAAGAGAACCGCAACACGTCCTTGGTTTCCGTTGCTGTACGTAATGACGCAAGGGGAGCACGTCGTGCCAAGCGTGCTGCGTCATATCTTCCAACACATCCGCCGCTCGGTGGCCGGCTTCCAGCCAGGCAGCCAGCCGCCTCAGGCCCCGCTCCTCCCTGAACCGTTATCCGCTAATCACCATCACCTCCCCCGGTGGAAGCAGACGCGGCTCCGCCTCGGCCATGACTGGAAGGAGCCGCTGAGACCTTCCCGTCCTCCGCCGGAGAACCGGGACTTTTTTGTTTTTAGCTCGGTGAGTGTTTTTTTTTTTTCTTAGTGACTTTGTGGAGTTAAAAAGAGTATCGTTGGCGCTGAGCGGATTTGTTTTTGTTCCGGAGCTCCTGCCGGGTGTTTTTGTTGGGGGTTTTTTTGTTCTGCCTCGGGCTGGTTGAGTTATTTTCTGCCGTGTGGAGGAAACGCTGAGATTTGTCTCCGTTTCGGACAGTTTCTGGCCGGATGTCCTGGATTAATCAGATCCTGTTTTCTGTCTCCACCAGAGAAGGACATGAAGCCGCCGTCATCCTGCTCAACTTAAATCCGTTTCACTCCATTTATTCACCCAGAAAGTTCCTAAATCACAGCCATTCATTCACTCACTCACTCATTCATTCATTCACTCATTCATTGCTAAACTATTTAAACCAACTGAAGATATTATCTCGCTGTATCAACAAACTTCAACATGTTTTACTAGGGTTTAGCTGAAGGTTAGCATCTCTAAACATCGGTTTTCAGGTTTTTTCACAGATTATTTACAACTGGACTTTGATTAGGCCATTCTAAGGTGAAATCTGCTTACAATCTAAACAGATTTCACCTTACCTAGGTTGGATGAAGCTCCACCCTAGTTCCATGTCTTCTGCAGCCTCTAAGCTAGGCCTGTCATTTCAAACTTTGCTGGATGTCCCCGAAATTATTGCAACAGTAATGTCATCATTTTGAGACCATTTCCAGCTAATATATTGGTAATAACATAGTAATGGGAGCGCACTCTGTCACAGATCAATAAACTTCGATTTCTAAAGAACAATTAGCACTGGAGCTTAGATACATTTTAAACACCTGGAATAAAAGCAATAAAACAACCAAAAAATGTTTTTTTTTTTGTAATTTGCATCCAAAGCAAGGGGAATTTTTCTCTTTTTTCTTCTTAATAATAAAAAAAATATTATTTTCTTATTTTCAAATTAATTGAACAATTTATTTGCATCTTTAAAATGTTTAGTGGTCAGATGAAAAATCAGATTTTTTTATCCAATTAAGGAAATGAATAAATAATCGTTAGCTGACGCTCTGATCTGCTCCCAGAAGGAAAAGTTATTTTATCCTCAATAATGTTTTTACTTTTATTTCTGAAAGTGGATTCAGCAGTTTTTATCCTTCGAACCAAATTTTTTCTGTTTTGCCTAAGTTGGTTTGTGAGCGACGTCAAGATGTCAGCCTGAGATTCGGCACGGTGGTGGCAGCATCATGCAACGGGAGTGTTTGTGGGGTTTTTTTTAAATGTTTTTAAGTAACGGTTTTTAGAGCTGCAGTAAATAACTTTTATGAAATAAAATGTTTTTACATATTATTAAATGTCACTGTGTTGTAACAGAATAATATGAAAAACACGTGAAAAAAAAAAGAAGATAATTGCAGAAATCCACAGTTCAGTCATAAACAGCCAATCAGAGCCAGGAGGAGGGTCTCAGCGCTGTCAGTCATCCTAGTGTACGCGCCTCTCTGACTCTCCCGCTTGCTCTCTGCTACGCTATAAGCTAGTTAGCATAGCCACTAATTATGGCAGATAAACAATTTTCTGGAACAATAAATAGTTTCTCCGCCATTCGCACCTTTGGCAGCGTACAGGAGGATGATTGACAGCGCTAAGCCGCTCCTCCTGGCTCTGATTGGTTGTTTAGGTCAGGATTGGTGCGTTTCTTAGTGGTAGATCAGAGAGGAGGTGGAGGAAATCGATCTGTTCACAGATTATTTGTCTCTGTCACAGTGTCACAACATAGTGAAAGTTTTCTTAAATATGGGAAAATATATTTTTCCAAAAGTCACAAATGATGGCTGTGTGTGTCGTTCCTCAGGGGTAAATGAGGCGGAGCCTGAGGCGCGGCGGCGGTGGTGGTGATGGTGTTGGACTCAGGTGAAGTCTTCATGGATCAGGTCGAGGCTGAAAGCGTCAGGGACCGGTCGGATGTCCGTCCAGATCCGCCCAGAACCGCCAAAGCCAGACGGAGCAATGCGGCCAAGAAGGAGGCGGCGCCGTCCCAGAACGGGGTCGCGACCCCGAGGACCAGGGCGCCGCTGCGCCGGCCCCTCAGCATGGAGGTGACTCCGCCGCCGCGCCCCGGGGTGCTGCAGCCGCCGTGGCGCAGCGGTGCGGTCGCCCCCTCCCCCGCGGCCGCCCCGTCGCCCCGGGCTCGCAGCCTCACCAGCCCCAGCCTGTCGGCGGGCGGCTGGATGCGCCGCAGCGAGAGCTCCTGCTCCGTCAACTACGCCGCGGGGCCGCGGGTCGGCGGCCGCTTGCGTCCCGCCACCTCCCTGCCTCACATCGCCAAAGGGGCGGTGGGCTCGGCGGCCCCCCCGCCGGCCCGACCCTGCCTGCTGGTCGCCCTGCGACCTTTGAACCTGGAGAAGGAGAAGCAGACGTTCTTCCAGTCCGACTATCAGTACGAGCCGCAGTTTGAATACGCGCAGCCCGAACCGCGGAGCGTCCTCGACAAGTACCGGGAGGGGTCGGGCCTCTTCCTGGAGCAGGTGGGTCCCGTTATGACCTTTGACCCCGACCCAGCGCCCGACCGGCGGTTCTGATAGCCTCTGGTTGTCCGCAGGCCGTGGGGATCATGGAATGCGTCCTGAGGAAGTTTGGCTCCTACGAGAACTTCGAGGAGGCGACGGGCGGCAGCGTCCTGCCGAAGAGTCAGGTGTGGGCGGCGGTCCGCAAATACCTGCAGAAGGAGGGCTGCGTGGGGGAGGTGAGGGCCGGCGGGGGGGGCGCGTCTGTTACCTGTGCAGGTGTTTACCTGTGTGTGTTTCCAGGTGGTGGTGCGTCTCTCTGATGAGCTGCTGTCGCAGGCCGTCATGGTGGTGGAGAGCTGCCGTCCCACTCTGACCATCAACCTGGCCGGCGCTCGCCAGCACTGGCTGGAGGGGATGCTGCGGCACGAGATCGGTGCGCCGCTAACACACACACACACACACACACACACACACATCCCAAAAGCAGCATTTCCCCTCATAGGGAGCAGCACTTGGTCCCCACTAGGATATAAAAACCAAAGCTGCCTGTTTCTGAAGCAACGTTACTTATTGGTGACAGAGAGAAAACTGAATCAAACTGGGTTAAACTGGGTTAAACTGGACTAAACTGGACCCAAGGTACTGATGATGTCACAATGATGCAACTTTTAAACTGCTGACGATCCTGAGGTCCAAGGAAGCAGACTCGGTTCAGCTTCACATCGACGTGTAGAATCTTTATTTTCCATTTTCTGACCCGTCCTCTTCCTCCTCCTCTTCCTCAGGAACCCACTACCTGCGCGGCGCCAACAACGCGCTGCAGCCCTGGGCGTCTGCCGAGGCGCGGCGGCAGCTGGGCCTGAAGCCGGCCAACCCGACGGAGGAGGGCCTGGCCAGCCTGCACAGCGTTCTGCTGAGGAAGCAGCCGCACCTGTGGCGCGCGGCGCTGCTCTACTACACCGTGTTCCACGCCGCCAGCATGAGCTTCAGCCGCCTCTTCGCCCACATCGCCCGCTTCGTCCACGACCCGGACGTCCGCTGGGAGTACTGCCTGCGGGCCAAGAGGGGCCAGACTGACACCGCGCAGCCCGGTGAGACACACACACACACACTGCAGCCCGGTGAGACACACACACACACACCGCAGCCCGGTGAGACACACACACACACACTGCAGCCCGGTGAGACACACACACACCGCGCAGCCCGGTGACACACACACACACACCGCGCAGCCCGGTGAGACACACACACACACCGCAGCCCGGTGAGACACACACACACACACTGCAGCCCGGTGAGACACACACACACACCGCGCAGCCCGGTGAGACACACACACACACACCGCAGCCCGGTGAGACACACACACACACACCGCAGTCCGGTGAGACACACACACACACACTGCAGCCCGGTGAGACACACACACACACCGCAGCCCGGTGAGACACACACACACACACACACACACCTCCAGGTTTCTGTCCTCACATGGACCGACTGCTGACCTTCACCTCCTAAAGTCATGTTAGTTTGCGCAGTAAGCTAACCGCTAACCTAAAACAGACTCATTCAGGCTCAATGGGGCAAAAAAAACCTGTAAAAAAACGCAGATTTTTACCGGTTTTCATCTCTAACGTGGAGCCGGTTGTTTGGTTTGTTCAGGTTTCAGAGTTAAATGCAGAGCGACAGGAAACGGCGTCGTGTTCTGCAGGAAGTCGGTCAAGAGTCTGAGGAGCCTGAGAGACAAAACCCAGGGAAAATTGGCTTCAGAAGACATTTTTATTTTATCTTTTTGTAGAAAATCCTGGTTCATCGTTTGTTTTTTTTTTTCAGGTTGCTTCAGCAAAGATCAGGTCTACCTGGACGGGATCCTGCGGATCCTCCGCCATCGAAGGAACATCGACTTTAAGATGCTGACGTCTCTAGGAAAGGTGAGCGACCGGATTATCTGACGCCTGAGATAAACCGAGACAAACTCTCCAAAAGATGGAAAGAAATAAATGACAGAAGGCAGGAGGGAAGGAAACTGGGCAGAAAACGACAGGAACCGAGTTTTACGCCCCGAGTTCTGCCTGCAGGCATCAGAACAAAACGTCTTTGACGCTTCATTTTGCTACAAAGTTTTATAAACATGTTTCCAACTTGTCTCCTCCACAGGTGTCTTTCGAGGACGTGGAGCGTCTGCGTCCTCTGGCGGCACTGAACCGGACCAGAATCCCTCACTTCATGCGTGACCAGGAGCGTTACCTGCAGCACCTGGACCACATCGTGGCCGTCAACGAGCTGGACGACGCAGCGCTGCAGCAGCTGCTGCCCTGAGTCCCACGAAAGGTCACATCGTAACGGCGCTCTGCGGGGAAAACACGTCGCATCGTAACGGCGCTCTGCGGGGAAAACACGTCACATCGTAACGGCGCTCTGCGGGGAAAACACGTCACATCGTAACGGCGCTCTGCGGGGAAAACACGTCACATCGTAACGGCGCTCTGCGGGGAAAACACGTCACATCGTAACGGCGCTCTGCGGGGAAAACACGTCACATCGTAACGGCGCTCTGCGGGGAAAACACGTCGCATCGTAACGGCGCTCTGCGGGGAAAACACGTCACATCGTAACGGCGCTCTGCGGGGAAAACACGTCGCATCGTAACGGCGCTCTGCGGGGAAAACACGGCGCATCGTAACAAAACTTTACAGGGAGTCGTAAAGTTATGACTCCGCCCGGCGATTTTATTGATTCCCACCAAAACGTTGCGTCGTACCAAACGTAACAAGGAAAAACACGTCGCATCGTAACGTCGCTTTACGTGGAAAAACCCGTCCAGTGTTTTTATAAAACTTGAACGATCCAAACGGGACGACGACTCCTTCATTTTCACTCGGATGCATGGCTGTGCTGCGTTTCCCACGCGGATCTGCGCATTTTAACGGCGCTCCCTTTATCAAGTTACCTCAGTATTATCACTACGTAACCATTATATATGTAGACTCACATAATCATAGACGGCTTTATTTATGCACTTGTTTACGTTTTTGTTACGTTGCAAAAAGAACAAACTGAATGTCACTGGTGTTAGCTTTATGTTTTGTTTTTGAAACGACGTTTTTATGCCTTAGATTGTTTGCATTTTTAAAGAACACCAAGGACACAACATTTAAAAACCAGAGGGGTTCACAGTGACTGAGGCCATGAATCTTTAAAATACCAAGTGCCACTGGACTCAGCCGAGCGTTTCGCCCCCAGGGTTTTAATTATCAGTGTTATAATGAGGCTAATCAGCGGCGTTGTCTTAACTGTGTCCTTGGTGGGCTTTCTTAGTTCGCTACTGTGAGTTCTCCTGCTGCAACAACCAAACTTTACTTTGTGTGGTTCAACATTTGGGCTCGTTGATGGACGTCTTCCAAAGATCACAGGTTTTTGTTGACTACCGCCCCTGAAAACATGATTTTTAAATCAAAAATATAATTCATTCAAACTTTAATCAATGTATTTGAAGGGAAATAACCATGCCAAGCAGATAATAAGCTTAATTATATCTAGGAATACTAATCGATCGCAGAGATAAGATTATAAAAGGCACATTTTAACATTATTAGCTAAAAATAAGCTTTTTTGGCTAAAGGGGAAGGGAGTTGAAAAGATGAATATTATTTATGGAAGTCAAAAATAATGGCATAAAGGAGACCTAACAGATCGGCACCCTACAGGGATATTTAAACAGACATTTTTGACAAAAGTCTGATTAAAAAAAACTATTACTGGGGGCATTGTTCCGCTCTAAACTATCCAAAAATTAAAACAGTGGTCACCAGAAAATTAAAGCGTTGCGAATAAAGCACAGCAGCAGTGAAAGGAAGCAGCTAAAAGTCTCACTTTTCTGCACATAATCAGCTTAAATGCATGACATTAATATTGCTGTCAAAGCTTTATTCTCCTTAACCATCTGAAACATTAAAGTAACATGTTTTTGGTGGTATCACCAGTAAAAAATTCATGATTTTTAAAATTGAAATCATATTCAAGTTTTTCTCAATTTACTTGATGGAAAACAAGCAGATAATGAACTAATACAGTCAAATTTAGGAAGACTGTTAGATCGCAGAGATGTGATTGTAAAAGAAAAATGTGAACATTTTTAGATAAAAAAAAATAAAACTAGCAATCATGAGTGACAACGTTACGTGTCGATTAGCATCGATGGATAACAAAATGGCCACCTATTAAGAAAGCAGAAGATGAGAATTATGGAAGTCAATAATAATGGCATAACGGAGATCTAACAAATCGGCACCCTACAGAGAAATTTAAAGAAGACAAAAAATTTATAAAAAAAAATAAAAAATCTAAATTTTATTAGATTCCTTGTAACTGTCATAATTTCTGGTCAAATTGACACCAACTATCCAAACTATCCCAAAAGTAATAAAAAGAAGGTCATTAATAAGTTGTGGAGAAGTTTGATAAAACATAGCAGCAGGGAAGGGAAGCAGCCAAAAGTCACACTTTTCTGCACATAATCAGGGTTTAACTGTTAGAAGCTCTTTGTAGCTTCTTCAAGCTAATGCTAACCATCTGGTGGACGGATAGGAAGATTAAGTATTGACACGCAAAGTTTGAAGGGGAAGTTTTGGAGGGAGAATTTATTTATCAGGACTGTGGTTATTAGATCTTTTATATTCTTATATTTGGAATTTTTTAGCTGAGAAACTTTATGCTCACAAACAACACCTGCAGTGAAACCATAAACCTCCCAAATGTTGAACCAGTCCTGATTTTTTAAATAGATGAAATGCCAAAGTGGCAACTATTACTGTTTTCGGTTGTTTAGCGAAGCAGCTGAACCCAGCTGCGGTGGTTCTGATCCAGATGGTTCTGAACCAGATGTTTTAGTTCTGAACCCAGCTGTGGTGGTTCTGAACCAGATGTTTTGGTTCTGTACGCAGCTGTGGTGGTTCTGAACCAGATGTTTTAGTTCTGAACCCAGCTGTGGTGGTTCTGATCCAGATGTTTTGGTTCTGAACCCAGCTGTGGTGGTTCTGAACCAGATGTTTTGGTTCTGAACAAAATTTTTAACATGTTCTGAACCCTATTGTGGGTTCAGAACCTGTTGTGGTTCTGGTTCTGAACCAAAACCTGATGTTTTTTTTCTGAACCCAGCTGTGGTGGTTCTGAACCAGATGTTGTGGTTCTGATCCAGATGTTTTGGTTCTGAACCAGCTGCGGTGGTTCTGAACCAGATGTTGTGGTTCTGAGGAGGCCGGGTCTCGCGGTGCCTTCGGTGGGTGTGGAGCTCATCTGCTGTAGCTAATTACTGTGTTGGTTGGCTGCTTTTTACTTTGACACTACAGATGCCGGTCGGGGCATTCGGTTCGGGTCGGGGCAGAACCGGGTCACATGTTTTTATCTGAAAACCGGTGGATGCTTTTTAAATGCATGGGTTTGATTTTTTTCGGAAGCGGTTGGACTTTTCTCTGCTGTGTTTACAGTTCACGTCGCCTCGGCAGGAACGTTTCGAATCCGAGCGGGCCGTCCCGTTCAGAACTTCGGCCCGGATTCTCCCAAAACGAATGCACCAACTTGTAACGCACGAATGTTGCACAAGTGTTTTCTGTCCTGGAAATACACGTTGAAGTTCCAGTGTTATTTATTAAACACGCACTTATTGAACTCTGCGGTCTGGCTCATTACTGTCCAATAAAACCGTCTTCATTTCACGTTTTTATTTTAAACTTAAGTTTGAACGCTAAGGTTCGTAGCAGTAAATGTTACTGCTATGACCAAAACACAAAACTTTTAACATGATGAACAGATTGTTGCCGCCTCAACGAGCTCATTTCTACGGAAGCATTCAACTGTCAGAAATTGGAAATAAATTCAGGAGCAACAATCATATCAGAAATTTTCCTTTGAGGTTCAAAACTCGTTTTTTTGCTCCTGATTTTACTTCCACTGAGACGTTTCTGGACAAGCTTAACTGAAACCCATCATTTTTGCCTCCTCTAATTAATTTACTACATGTTGGATTTGTGTTAATATGTATTTAAAGATATTGAATTTAAAAATAAAAATGTCATTAATCTGAAATGTTCCAACCTCCCCAGGGTTGCGCCCCCCATGTTGAAGACCTCTGACATAACAGGATATTTTATGGTGCGATTATAAAACCTTAAACCTTCTTGATCTGGTCAGGTTTGTATTTAAAAAAAAACAAAATACCAGGAAAAAATTTAAATTAAATGAAAAAAAAAAAAAAGTATAGACCTTTTTCACGACAACCGGAAGCTGCATCTGATAGGGCTGCGGTACTTCCTGTTTTATTGGCTGTATTTCAAGTACTCTAAGAAAAATGTTTCTCCTCCTGGTCCTTTTCATCATCCTTACTTAATTTGCCAGCACTTTCTTTCACTGATGAGGAGGAAATCGCAGCGGCGAATTCGC
>CAEGAE010043723.1:0-32336 GCA_903067095.1 Girardinus metallicus
CAAATACTTATTTTCCACCCTTATTTGCAAATAAATTCTTTAAAAATCAGACAATGTGATTTTCTGATTTTTTTTTTCTCATTTTGTCTCTCATAGTTGAGGTCTACCTATGATGTCAATTACAGGCCTCTCATCTTTTTAAGTGGGAGAACTTGCACAACTGGTGACTGACTAAATACTTTTTTCCCCCACTGCACATTGAAAATCTTTATATTGTAGCAGAAAGACATTCAGCATTTGAAACGATGTATGAACTGACAATTCATAATTACAAGGGAATGCAAAAGGAAAAGAATTCCCCCTATGTCTTCTAAGGGACTCAGTAAAATGGACATTTTTAATCACACTTGCAACATCAAAATGGATAATCACAAAAAAAAAAGCCCAAACGTCATAATAATAAAAAACATCCTACCTGGTACGACACCATTGGTAGCAATAGCACTCATGGATATTGCTGTCAGCATCGTCTGTGGCAAAAGTAAGAGAAAACATTTCAG
Source organism: Girardinus metallicus (assembly GCA_903067095.1). Lineage (NCBI taxonomy): Eukaryota > Metazoa > Chordata > Actinopteri > Cyprinodontiformes > Poeciliidae > Girardinus > Girardinus metallicus. The sequence goes on from CAEGAE010043723.1 coordinate 501, forward strand.
ATCAAATTGTCAAGGTTGAAACTTTTTCTGTGTCATTAATTATTTTTCAGCTGCAAAAACCTTCTCCATGCTGTATTAACATAAAAATATAAACAAAGACCTTCATGGCCTCTATTCTTTTTGTTTCAGTGAATTTTCCAGCTTATTCAAACAATGGAATTAATATGGCATTTAGACTCATAAATGGTGCTCAGGCACTTGCGCTACATTAGCCTGTTACCTAACAGTACATTCCGGATGACAGGAAGGTCAGGACAACAAGAGAGGAATGAAGTGAGACTGATGGGAAGACAAAAGGTGGGAAAAATACATCAAACTGAAATAAAAGAGGAAAGTGGAGCATAAAGGAAAGGACAAAAAGAGGACAAAGAAGGAGAGAGGAGCAGAGACAAGGACTCAACAAATATAAACCTCTTGTCCTTTGCTGGATGTCCGGTTTAAAGTGACAGACACGTTGGACTAAAACCAATCAGCTCACAGTTTCCACTGAAATCCTAAGCAGCTATCCAGCAGCTTTTATTTGAGCAGAGCGACTGACAGTCCAGCTCTAGAAAGCACATTTTCACAACTGGAATCTCCTCTAACTATTGGGTTGATTACTGAAAACTCAGACAGGCAGCTCTATTAAAAAAGCCATTGTTGGAAGCCTAAAGTTTCTAACGATGTAACTTTAAATGCAAACTTGACTACATTTGTTTTTACAGGCTATGTTGAGAGGTTGAAAAAGTAAACAAATATAATACGGATGACAAAAAAATTGCATTTGTAATGAACTGTGCAGATGGGATCTTTGGTGGGTTATCATATCTAAAATGTTATTTGTTCTAACTTCCTGAAACAGGAGGAGATTTCAAAGTGTCACACAAAAAAAAAAAATTGTGGAGAAATTCTAAAGGTGGAAAAGTCATGGAAATATGGAGTAATTGCAATCAACACTATCACTGCAACAGTCAATCACACTTTGAGCAACAACACTGCAATTCATGTTCTCCTGATATCACAAAGGGATAGAGAGGAGCGGAATCAAAATGACTGGAAATCCAAAAAAAATGGCATCCTTGAAGGAACATGAGGAACTAATGGCATAACCCTTTAGAACTGAATCCACCTGTATGTCTTAACTCATTACATATTATTCATAGCACAGTGTACGGCATTATGATCTGACAGCAGTTGAGAAGATAATGTCTCCTTATTTTGGATGGTCTTATATACCGCCACAAAGTAAAAGAGGCTGAAAATCAGCCTCTTCTACTGCGCCACGAGAGAGATATGAAGCCAAACTGCTGTTAAGCAATGTGAAAGAGCTTTCATCATGTTTTCAGGAGATGCCCCCAGCTGGGTTTAGCGATGGCTAGATTACACTGCTCTGCATGTCATGTCTGTAGGATGAGACCTATAAGAAGGCCGCTGATGCAGAGCCATTAGTGCAAAGTCAGATGTGATCTAAGCAGTGAAACTGAACGTTAATCTGTTCGACTAAGCTCAGCTGGCTCTCTTACATAACGGCAGGGCTGTACGGTAGGGTTAACCCTGCTAACACACTCTGGATGGGTTTTAATAAGGGAGTGGAGTTCCAGTCAGACCAGAGCTATGACCAGGAGCTATGACCTCCAACAGAAATGTGCAGCATTAAGATGGTGGGCAATGAAGTAAACCAAGTGTAACGGGAAACGACCGGTCAAAGTGTTTTCAGTCGTGGAAGGGATAATGAATGGCGTCTTCTTGATTAAGAATCATTTTCACTGGTGGTGTTGGAGATCCCAAAAGAGAATTTCATTATCAACCCAAAAGTGTGTCACTGAGATTACAGTCATTGTTTCAGGTTTGTACTTTCCATGATTAATCTGGAATAATCCACAGTCTGCAGTGGGACAGCCAAATATAGGCATTGTGTGGGGGTCACTGGGTTTCTGACATTTTCCAGATGGACAGATTTAGACGTCAAGGTGGCAAAATCTACAAAGACAAGGAGTGCATGTTGGAGAAACAGGAAGTCCCGCTCGTGTCTTACTGTACTCAGAACGTGTGATTTCACCGAATGAGTTTTTCCATCACCACACTAAGGACTTTATTTGCAAATCCCTCATGAAAGAACAGATGATTTCCATGTCAAGAGTCAGGCCAGGCTCTTGTCGATCACAGTGATTAAATACTCACGCATGAGCAGCACAAGCCCACGATCGCCAGCGACTCCATGATGCCGGCGGTGCCGACAATCCAGGTAAGGCGCAGAAACAGGATGACCCCCAGAATGTTCTGGAGGCAAGGGAGGTAGACACCCATGAAGGTTCCCATCTGAGGGCTCTGCAGAAGATGAGGGAGGGTTATATACTTCTGATGATTACAGCCAACAGAAATCCCACAATTCAGTTTCTCTCTTACAATTATTGAAAAAGAATATGTGGTATTTTTGGCAGCTTGGGGGGCGCCAGCACATGGCATGGCTGCCAAAGTCATCACTGAGGTGTCAAAGGTACTCACATTCTCTACTAAAGCAGAAGTACAAATACTTGTGTGGAAAAAATATTCTAGCAAAAAGACAAGTACAAGTTTTACACTTTTATTGTTTTACTCACGTAAAAGTGAAAAAGTACAAGTTTTGACATGTACTTAAGTACAAAAGGTAAATAGTAATTTTCACCTTCAAGAATACAAAATGACTTTGGATAAGTCTAAAATACCTCAGTTCTAGTAATGCAAAATACATTGTTTATTTTGCTGACAACATAGACTGTGTTGGTGAAACAACAAAATACTGATATAGTTAAATTTTTCTTCGAACCAAATCTCTACCAGGATCATTTAGATTGCAGAAAACACAACACATTCATCACTAATTGTTCTTTGAGCCAACAATAGGATATTTTAAAATAAGTCCACAGAGGGGGACTTATCTGAACACATTTGAATGTGTTCAAATGCCACTCGGGTTAAAGTCTCCATCCACGTTGTTTTTCTCATGCCACAGTGTGTTCTCCTTCTTCTGCTTTGCTGTGGTTGCATCCAACCGAACCGTGAATTATAGACATTATAACACTTTCTGTGTGAGCAGTAGATTTTTTTTCTGTCAGTTTTTTCATCATGGAAGAAACGGGACAAAACGTAAGAAGTACAAAATGCTGATTTTTTTTCTTCCCATGCATGGAGTAAAAGTAAAAAGTCCTCAAAAACATAAGTGCTCAAGTAAATATGCCTGAAAAATCTACGCAAATACAATAATAAAGTAGTTTTTCTTTACAACTCTCTGGACTGTGGAAACTTGAACTCGGGCAGATAGGATTCTTGCGGCTCTACAAGATTAATCCAGATTCTGGAATTTAATTTTCAAAGTCAGTCTTTATTTTCACTTGTACCCCTGAGAAGTTTTACTTCATTAAGATACATCTTAATGTTCACGGATACAGCTGTGTGCGGAGGCTCTTGAAGTTCTCTAGCTACCATCTACACCATGTGACTTCCCCTCTATTTTCTTTAAAAAAAAATCCGCAACTTATCCCTGTTGCTGCACACTTTTTCCTTCCCATCAACTTGCCAAAAATAAACCAGGATTCGGCAATCTGACAAGCCAGCACCTTTAAGAGCAGCCTTTCAGGGCTCATCCTGCTGGTGAAGGACTGATGTTAAGACAGCAGCCTTCCCATGACTCTGAAGGCCATATTATGTTCAGAACATTTCAAAAATAATTTTCTTTAATGGTTATGTAATGTTCTAGTTTTCTGGGAAATGAATTTCAGCTTGTAATTATTAATAAGCCAAAACCATCAAAAAATACACCCATGAACTAAAAAACTTTCATATTTTTTTAGATGAACTGAAATGCAATTTTCATTTTAATTCAGTCTCCAACTGAAAGTCCATCAGTTGTAATTGTATAGTTAGCTGACCGGTGTTTAATAGAACACCGGTCCTAAAAGGATTTTTAATATCAAAGTATAACCCAAACAAAAATTAGACTTACATGTAAGTGACAAGGGAACCATTAACATAGAACTCTTTAGCTTCCAGTCAGAAACAACAGCTCCAAAAAGCCTTTATCCCTTCAATTCAGAAAGAGCAACAATCCTTACAAAAAAAACTGTGTTCTGCAACAATGTGCAAAGAGAAAAACCCAAAACAAAGCAGAATTCACCTCACATGAGTGGAATTATTGTATTAGTCACTAGCTATTCCAGACGAAGAGGGGCGACTGAGGTATCTGCTTCATGAACTCATCTACTTCTTCCAATCATTTCAAGACTTTCTGGGAGCCAGTGGGAGGTGGCCAAGGCCGATTTCTATGCAGGGGACGTGATGGGGAAACTGACAAGGGACTGGGGCTGTGGTTAGAAAAGCATCCGTACGCTTTGTGGCAAAACGGTCAAAGAGTTTTGATCCTAAACAGTTCAGACGTAAAGAATGAACAATCCAAAAGGAGAAACCTGAAAAATGAACTACGGACAATGGCGAATAAATGCATAGAAGAGTGCTGCAGATGTTCATTTTTGTACTAAGTGATGTCCTGAAAAAGCTCGACTCCCTCTGAATCGGAACAAATAAAAACCATCCATTAAATTGTGACACCGTATTAATAAACAGAGAACGTCCAAAGACGGTTTAATGGGGGACAAGTTTAGAACCGGAGGAAGATGGGAGATTAAAACCAACAGCTTGGATTCATGGGTCAAAGACCCCGTTACGTAACGACTGTTCAGCAGATTTAAAAGAACAACTGTTAAAATGAAATTGTATGCAACCACGTCAACCAAAGCTAGAAGCACCTGTACAGACTGTGTCTCTTTACCTTAACGGTTTTCTTCTTGCTACTCTCCTCTTCATCAGCTTCCTCGTGCTCCTGAGCTCCTTGGGAGAGATTGGTGTAGTTTGCCAGTTTATCAAGAAGGGATGACACCATGGGGTGCCTGTCCATCTCCTCCTGCAACGAGACAGTGTAAAATAACACATTTTCAACCCGCTCACTTCTAGAAGAAGATATATTTAACTTATTTGGAAAACAAGAGTTGAGTTCAGTCCAAGTCTTTAACTTGTTCTGGATGCAATTTTTGTACTTGCCTTTAAATATAGAGTAGCAATAATTTGAAAGGAAAATGAAACCTTGCAGGAGGAGATAGGATATTACAATATTTGGTTTCCCTGTTTGTTCAAAGCGTCTTGAAATAGCACAGCTGGATCGGCTTCACACAGGGTGGAGAAAACAGAGAGCACAGTGGTTCCTCCATGCAGTGACCACAGGGTAGCCAGGCTGCCACATGGCACTCAAACACACCCGGCAAAGCTTCTGCTCACTCAACATTAAAAAACAGACCAGCTCTATTGTAAAACTTTCCACACTTTTGAGCAAAGTATTGGTGCTTCAGATGAATGGCTTCATGGGTGAAAATGCATTCAGTTTTAGCAGCAATAGACTTCTTGCACGCAGCTTTTTCAGGTTGAGGATTTCATAATCTGTCACATTTTGGTATTTACTGACATATAAGATTTTCTTTGACCATCCCAACCAGTGACGGACCTCTAAACAAGTAATACTGATGAGAAATTACCTCAAACAGTGCCATGTTGGTGCCATCATAATTGTTCTTGTCATTTTCTGCGTTGTTGATGAAGGGACTGTTTTCCTTTGGGACGCCATCACCTGGGGGAAGAAAACGGAGAGGAAGTTAACAACCAAAGCAGTGTTTCATAAATGACGTGGGTCATATCCAGGAAATGGTTCAGTTCAATCTGAAGAAGCAGACAGGGTCAGATATAGCTCTTCCATATGGACTAACGGGTAAATGGACTGAAATGATAGAGTGCTAGTAATATCGACCTCTTAATGTGTTTCACACACTGAGGCTCAATCTCTCTAAAGAAACAAAAAACAAACAAACACATTAATACAGGTAAAAACTTGGGATGAAGCATCAGCAGAATATGACAGTAGCCTCAGTTAGTATAGTAGAGGGCATGATGGGGAAAAAGTACAACATACTGAACATCATTGATAAGTGAGCCACTACAAAGCAACAGTTATTCCAAAATACATCACATAATAGAATGAAGTCTAAACTGTATCTGATTTGGAACATATAGAAATATGCAGTGGTAGGTTTTAAGGACTACAAAAACATCAGAGGTTGTTGAACTTACACTATAGAATAACTACAACTACTAGTATTACTAGCGAGAGTAGGAATCCATAATCATCCCTGAATACTTGAGATCTCCTCTAAGAATGCCTATGTCCGTCTAATTTAATAGTTAAGACACCAAATTTGTCTTAATATCCATTAACATACAGTGTAAACTGTCCCAGGACCACCACTGAAGATAGTAACTACAATTTTCCATAACTCCACTCTTGGGGGAACAGCCAATCAGCACAAAGGAAATGAGTAGAGTTCCTGGATGGGAATGGCTGCTTTGAAAATGCCAGGCAATAGCATATCAAGCAGCATTGCACCTAGATATTACAGCTACATATTCTCAACAAAAACTCCACAAACTCCAGAAATACTGAACTGTCCAAAGATCCACTGTAGTTGTAGTAATAATAAAATGAATAGAAGTAATAATGATAATAATAATAATAATAATAATAACTGGAACATTTTTGAAAAAATTTAAACGAGGCCTGCCAAAGTGTGCTGGGAGCTGGAAACCAGCGCTCGGCTCCTAAAAACTAGCAACAATGCTAAAATAAGCTACAATGCAGTCAATAGAATGAGGAGCATTGATTTTTGAAGGGCAACATGAACTCAATCCACTCAGTATTCAAACATTAGTGTATAAGCTACAATTAGCCAAAATGCTAATGTTAGCCTAAATGGTGTCAGTGGCATGTGGGGTATCACTAGAACGTTGTCTTACTTTGACTTGCTCCATTCAGTATGCTAAGCAGAGCTACCAAATTAAAAATAGCTAAAATGCTTATTTTAGGGAAAAGGCATTTAAAAAATTCCTTTTAAAATCGCTCAACATTCGACACCAAAAGATGTCACCAGAGGCGGTTTCTGATATTGGCAACATGGAGAACCACCCAGGGTGGCATCTCCTCATGGGCGGCATGCCAGTTAACCGCTTTCATTCTTGTTGATTAGGTAGCAGCATGACCAAGAGCGCAAGGGAAGAGTACATTAAAAAAGGCAGGTTAAAAATCATCAATTATCTGACACGGTCGAACAGCGAGGTACTGGGGAGGGGGAATTCAGGGATGTGATCACATCAGCCTGTCAGACCAATAGAAACCAGAAATGAAAACCTTGTAAAAAGCAGTCGTGGGGTTATTTTACCCCCACCAGGACTGGAGAGTTAAACAGTCAAACCATTAGCAGAAAAATGTAATCTGCAAAATACGTGGAGGAAATACAAGCAATTTGTTTGACCACCTTAAAACAAAGCATGTGCTTAAATACTACAAGTTCCAGACACAACAACGGGAAGGAAAAGCAGGATTCAGCGCAGACATCCATTATATTAAAGTTATGTTTCCATGTAGAAATATTTTTTTATTTACTTAACCTTGATTTAACCATGTAGTCTCCATGGAGATTAAGAGTCTAATTTGAAGGGAGATCTGACAGGCAGCAGCATAAAACAAATCACAAACAATGCATAAAAATAAAGGAAGTAAATCCACTTATGCCCCACCTGCATACATGAAATTGCCTTTTTAGTTTCAAAGGAAGTAAAACAAATCTGAAGCCATTGTCGCCACGCAACAAAGGTCATAATAAAACCTCCAGGCATAAACCTCCAGAGAACAAACATTCAATGATTTACAATGTGTTTTATGGTCAGTAGATGGAAGAAAAGAGGAACAACACATGGTGAAGATGCAAACAAATGGCAGACAGGACTAACTATTCAATAAAAATAGAGAGAAAATGGAATGAAAGACACTTAAGTCAAGATTATTTGTTTAAAACATCAATTATGAAACAAGCGGTTAACATTACATTTTGTCAAATGACAAAATCATCAAGCAAATGCACATCAAACATGTTGATCAATGTTTGACTTATTACTAATCAAAGGCAACTCTAAGCAGGCGGGTTTTAAGTCTCGATTTAAAGGAACTCAGTGGTTCAGCTTTGTTGCAGTTTCCTGGTAGGTGGTGGTGCATAGAAGCTGAATGCTGCTTCTGCATGTTTGGTTCTGGTTCTGGATGCAGAGCAGAAGCAGAACCAGAAGATGTCTGGAAGACTGATACAACAACAACAACACATCTTTAATGTGTTTCGGTGCCAACAGATGAAGCAGGAATAAATTCACAAGAGCAGGAATGGATCAACTTTACAGAGTTATCTACATTTCTCAAAAGAAAACAGAAATAATATGAAGGAAAATGTAGTTCTAATGGTAAGTAAATCCACTGCTAACAAAACCTTTCAAGGATAAAAATACCGTTTATATTTGGGCTGTAAAGAGTTATTTAATGGAGAAGTAGCAGTTTTATCCCACCAGAATGCCTTTGAGCCTTTGCTGGTAAATTTTATGTGAATCACAACTATGCAGGAAAACGGCTACACACATCAGCACTGATACACATCTTCCAGACTCAGAGTTAATAATTGTTGTTACTACTGTTCATTAGAATTTCTAGGCACAATATCAGATCACAGACTGCAAGCTGTCCAGGGCAGAAAGGAACTGCTAGCTTTACCGATACCTACAAAAAGTGCCCAGAAAGAACGTGGAGAAGGCATCCAACTCATTCTGATCACACTTCAAATGACATGAATTCTGCTGTGTGGTAAAGAAACTCCATCTAATTAGATTTTAAAAGCATGATGCCTGAAATGTTACAGCCTTTCAAATGTCCAGCATTACTTTACAGTTGGAATACTGACAATTACGATTTGATATATAATGCAGCTCAATTTTCACCCAGATTAGATTTACTGAGTAACTAAAGCACCTTAGCTAGCAGAGTTCTTTATTGTTTCACTTTATCCGTTTTATCTATCAAATGAAAGCCTTGGGATTATGGGAAATCCCTGACTTCAGGGAAGTAGGCACATGCGAGTTTAGCAGAAATCAATGTAAACACTTCATATGAAGGCAGAAAATAGCTTTTTTCCTGATCTAAATACATCTCTGCCACAGTTTTTGTGTTTTGGTTTCCTCATTTTGAACATCTAAGAGGCTTTGAGCCACACACAGTGGGAATTGTGTTGTTTATATGAAGGTAAATACATCTTCATGTGTTCTGGATAAAAGAAAATCCCAGGAACCTTCATTCAATCAAAACAGACTTATCCAGACAGCCAGAAAATATATAACACAGTCTTTGCATTAACAGGACTGCTGTGCACATCACTGTGTTGATATTGGCAACTGTACTTTATGCAACTCACTTTTCACTGTTGCACGAGCTAATAATTGTTAAATCTATTAAAACTATTTCAAGTCACAACTGTTTTGTTTAGGATGACCTGACATGAGCTTTGGCTTTGAACTGAAAGGTAAACCACATATTGGGAGGAAAAGAAGAAAAGAATTTCCAGGTTATGTGTGAAGTAAAACTTTATTGAACTAGGCTGCAAAATTGTGCATGATATCTTAAATGTGATATTAACACTTGCATAAAGTAATGCCAATAAAACGCTTTTAATGTATGTTCCTCTAGGGTTAGTTAGCTCTGTTTTGAGACTGAAACATAAATCAAGTTATAGAGAAAAGATTTTGCCAAAACTGTAAAAAAAAAAAAAAAAAAAGCACGATAAAGTAATTAATGTGCTGAATATTGGATCCAAAATAAAATAACTTTCCCCAACATATTTTACCATACAGTGTATCATAAATGAAGCCTAGGTGTAAATTCGCCTGCTTCATGCCCCAGCTGTAGCATATCAGCTTTGGGCCACGCCTATCACCACACAGCTGTTCCCTGATCCTTTTCCTGGAGGATCCCAGTCCTCCCATCTCTCATCCTGCACACAGAAGTGGCCGCTGACCTGGACTTATTTTCCTTGCTCCCCTTTAACACTCTTTAGATCCAAGGAAATTTCTCTCAGCTTCGGCCTTCACTGGTCGTCATATCCCAGCCTTGCAGGTGTCTGCCTTCATCCTGCGGCTAGAAGTCATTTTGCTCAACGGCTGGCCTTCATCTCCCAGCTTCTCCTCTCTTCCTCACACTTGTTTTCCTGTTTGGTCCATTTTCTTCCCCTCTCCTCAGCTGGCCGTCATCTCCCAGTTTTGCATCATACCCCCTCAGCTGGATTTTATCTCCCAGCTTCACATCCTTTCTCCTTCTCTTTCTCCACCTCTAGCCTTCATCCTCCTGCATCTCTTCCCCTCATTCTTCGCCTAAACTCCCTGTATTTTGGCCTCGGCCACAACAAACTCTTTTGGTGGGTAAGATGTATGTCAACTTCATCTCAAGCAACTCATTCATGTGTATTGCAATTCACAGTGCTCACGTCTTCTGCTGGGGTCTGTCATGGAAAAACATTACTTTAACAAGAGTCTGGATCAGAAGAAATAAGAAATTTATTAAAACCTTGCAAGGTGAGAACAGAAATACAGAGTCAAAGGAGACTGTCAAGTCTGTTCTGACTAAGTGGATTTGGCTTCCTTTCATAGGTTCTGGTCAGAGAAGAGACACCTGATTGGAATATAGGTGTGAACCCTTGATTGTTACGTACCCAGGATTCTGTGGAGCCCAACACAGATGGTCTTGCTATTTGTCTATTGTTAAGGAAAGGGGGCTGTTCTTTAATGCTAAAGAGGGCAGATAAGTTCTGGGTTGGGGAAGTAACAGTCTCCAGGATCAAGGACCTCTCCCCTCCTGTTATATGACACTGCAGAGGTCTATGTGAGAGCAGCTTAACCAATCTCATGATAAGACTATGCAGATAACCTAAAGCAGAAAATGGACGAGGAGAGCATTGTAAATTTTCCCATTACATGTCTGAGTGCCAAAACTAAATTAATTCATGTTCAGAAAACTTATTTAATCACATCCTGGAGTCTCTCCAGGCTGAAATATTTATCTCATTCAAGGGGAAAACAGGAGGGGGGTACATGCACAGGTGAAATCTTACAAGAGAAAATAAGTCTATGCATGATTTAAAAAAAAAAAAAGTTACAATAATTATAAAAACGAAGAAATACAGAATGAGTTTATTGTCATTTTTGTAGGATCTGTCCTCCATAATAAACTGTTAATCTGACATTCAATCGAAGACACAAAAGTACCAAACGGCAACTCTACACAACTCAACTCGCCACTCAAACACTCCCATCATTGGGTGAAAGGTAGGGTACAGCCTGGACAGGGCAACATAGACACACACAGGACAGACGGACAGCCATGTACACACGTCCAACATGCTTGTACTTCCATCCAACTGAAAACTTTATACTGACTTCCATTAATTTTAGTAACTACATTTACCACATGCACACTTGGAGGCTTTTATCGTTCTTAATATATTTTGGGTCTGTGGGAGGGATAGTGCAGCAAATTCTGGCATATTTGCTGGACTTCTGCTACCAAGAAAAATAACAGTGATCTACCTCAGAAAAAGCAGCAGGAAAAAGGCCCTACTGGAGTACATGCACCAACAGAACTCATCCTCCTCTGAACATATCTGATGTAATAAATTAATACAAATAATTTAGAAACTACTGCATTTAGATTTCACGTGAAAACTGTATCCCAGGTATTGAAGAAGACGCTTTTTATTTCTCCCAATGGTTTTAATACCAACCAATTTCAACCACGCCTCCATCATGTATCAGCGCAGCAGCCTGTGGTGAGCCCGGCTGCATTTCATGAGTAACTTTTACCACTTGATCCAGCTGTAGGGGGAATAAGAGGCTTGGAGAGTGGCTTAGCTTGCTAGTAATCACTGACAATGTCATTACGCCCTTGCACTTTGCTGGCCTTCCAGACAATTTGAACAGGACTGCAGACCGTATTAAGTGAGGAGACAGTTTTCCAATAACTGTGGGTAAGAGAATGGATTTAAAGATGATGTCTACTGGGCAGGAGGAATGCAGCTAACCTTTAGCCTGTCAGTCAGAGCTTAGCTCAGTTACATAGCACTCAGCACAGGTAATCATTTCCTTTACTGACAGTGGCTAAATCTCCTCTGAGACAAGGCAGTGTGCTAAAACAGGCTCTGCTGTTTCCAAATCAGTACAGGTGATGCTTCTGTTTTTAAAACCCGCTGACATAGTGGTTACATCATCAGCGAGTGATGAGAGTGCTACGCCTCATCATACGAAGGAGTACAAATACAAGAGCTTTCCACAGCATCTCCTCATGTTTAGGATGGGATGTCTTTACAGAAATGGAAGAAAATGGAAGATGGTGCTGTTTGAACAATCATTTTTTTGGAGGCTGAATCTTTCTGAAAGCTTCCCAGATTTCTGGTTTCTCAAACCTTTATGCAGTTTATGTCAGAATGTGTTGTAGCATGAATGGCATCTGGAAGAAGTAAATCTAGGATTATACCTTTACTTTACTACAATTCATCATCTGCATTCTGATGTCATCAATACCAAGAAGAAAAAAACCTCCTGCACACACAAAGCTGTGGTGCTATGCCCTTTTAAGCTAAAAACAATTTGAAGTGGTCCACGAGTCCCATCCATGTCAATAAATCCCATAGTGACCTTAAGTTGCACTTGCACATCAGTGTCCCAAACAAGGCGAAAGTGCCAGCTGCCACTGTTGATGGCAAACGCTGCAATTAATGCGGCGACTGTTGCAGCAGATTATGTGCTTTTCCAAAAGGACATGTAAGACCAACAGATAAGGAGGCTAGAGTAGACGCAGCATGGCTGTTAGACAGTCTTCCACATGATCTGGAGTATTAAAGGTGGAGATGTAAACATTGACTGATGTGTGTGCAGCAGCAAACAGTCCTGAGAGACTTGGTCTAGTTTTCTGTACAGTAGCAGCCATGATAAAACATTTGTGTATTAAACAGATGCTGTGCTTTGTCTGCATCCTTCCAGCTGTCTGTGAGGTTTCATTCTGCATCCTTCAAATGGAGATTTTCTTGACTAACAGTAATTCTGTGTTTGTATTGTACCAAGTGTAATATTTGACTTTCAATAAATGCTCTGAATAAAGCCTGGAACATCGACATTTGAGAACTTACTAATAGCAAAACAGCTGATTTAGAGGGAATGTGAGGACATGCTGCTGTTTAAGGTCACCTTCCCTGCTAATGTGCTCTCTTCTTTCACACCCCAACACATGCAGAGGTTAAAGTGAGAGATGGGCCAGACAAGAGAAAAGAAATATTTTCCCTTGATTTTCTCAGACTGGTAATCATCAAATTCTACAAAAACTATTTAAGCACATAAACCAACAGGATGCACTTTTCTCTATATTTTTTTTAAGTCTGGTGTCTGCTATCGAATAAATGCAGGTGGATTTAATGATGAGCTAAGAGAGGGTGTGTGTGTTTGCGTGTGTGCTTGTGTGCATGCTCTACTTCTGCAGGTGTTGGGCAGATACTTCCTGTGCTATAAAGCTCAACTCAAAATGTGCTTTTGGTCTAAAAAGCCTGCAGTGCAATGACAATGCAAAAAAATAAAAAAATTTACATTTAAATCAGGAGACATTTTAGTTCGTAGAGTGATTAAATATTTGTTGTTAGTTTCGTCGACTTTTAATACTTTGAATATTTGAATGAAATATTTATGCAGTTGAAATTGCATAATTTAACTAACTGGAACATTTTCCCCAGGAGCAATAAAGTGTATATCTGATGACTGACAAAGATCAATGTTTGAACAAAGATCATTGATGTTTCAATCGGTAACTGTGCAGCAGTGTTTGACTAGAAGAATATTCAAATCCAACAGAAGAATTTACAAGTTTCTCCAAATGTATGTATCAAGCCAAGTGAAATATTTCCTCACAACACTGCATCAAACTACATATAGGTTGTAGGAAAAAAATGGCAGATTTAATTAATTTAATGAGGGAGAAGAAAATAAATCTAATTGTTCAAAATGGGAACTATTGATCACCGATCACAGCCAGTCAAAGAAAAATTGGCTGATTCTGTTCGTTGGTTGATTATTTTGTGCATCTCAATTACATATATAATATTCTAGAATATTCTAGACAGCATAAAGGATATTGAAAGATGTCCTTCTGCCAAAGTGGCAAGTGACTTCAATTTAGGAGGCTGAACCCATCGCCTGATAATATTGACAGGATCTTGAGAAACAAATAATTTCTTAAATTAATTCTATTTGACAGTATTTCATGTGTAGCACTTTTGCAACACAAGATTATTTTATTCTGATGGTTCCAATTAATTACAATCCATAAAAGATTTAAAAATCCCATCACTACAAAGTAAAGAAACTTTCCTCTTTTACTGCATCTTAAACATTACTCGTGACAAAATGATGATGAGCTTTTCTCATTTTTTTCCTTGTTTTGTCGTTGTTTGCAAGAAGATGCTGTTGCTCTCAGACTTCATTAGCACTTAGCTTAGCAGCTGGTCCAAATGTACCAGAGCAGGTATATTAAGGATGTGCTAATAGTTAGGCTCAGCCTTTCTCGTGGTAATAAATGACCACGCGCTCTATTTATAACCGCTAAGCCACAGACTGTGACAACGCAGTAAGCTCCCCAACACTGGCAACGTTAGATCCTAGTTTATTGTACCAAGAACTCCTGATGTAAAAGGTGAAAAACAGAGAATGTTTCTCTCCCAGCCAAAATTTATTTTACCGTCACAAGAAGTGATTAAATAAATAAATACATAAAAAAAATAGAAAAAGAACAAAGAAGGGGCAAAAATGCAAAAAACGATTTTGCCTAAAAAAAAATTTAACTGGTTGGAAAGCTTGGCTAACAACTTTAAAGTGAAATTTGGTGGGCCAGATGGAGCAACAGTCAGTCATTCACACATCGTAAATGAATGTCAAGTCCAAGTAAATAACAGCCCGGCCATCTCATTCTCTGTTCATTTATCGGTTTATTATCATTTCATTTGGGGTCATACAGTTCATTTGAAAGCTACTGTCATGTCTGATAAGTGACTTATCAGACATGACAGCAGACTAGATACAGTCCAGGTAAATTACAGAAAGTTGGAAATTATTCTTGGACACTAATACAACTTTTTTTTTTAGAAATTATTAAATTATTCTCAAAGTGAAAAGAATGCATATATCCCTCTTTTTTTAGAATTTATTAGCTAAAATATTGAGGTACTAGCAAAGGGTAACTCAAAGCCTAAATGAAAAGGGGAAAACGTACCTTTCCGACGAGAGCCGCCCCTGTGCTCCATTCTGAGGAGCCTGGGTAAAAAAGGGGGATGGAGGAGAGAGGGTCCTAGCAGTGGTCCTTGGGGAACTCCAGTAACGGTGGTCCAAAGTATAAAGATACTTCTACTGACGTGCACAAGTCAGGAAAGCTGGCTGCACTGTGTGATAATGTGAGGATAAGCTATTTCTGTGACAGTCTGTGTCCATGTTGGTGTGTGCGTGTGTGTGTGCGTATAAAGTGGCTGTGACGACAAAGTCAGCGACATCAGCCATGCATCACAAAGCACCCTCACCCTCCCACCGACAGACCTGCAGGCACAGGCATGCGCGTGAGAGCACACACAGTCCTTCTCCACAAGCTCCATGAGCTTCTGATCACTGTCACAGCTGTGCGAGCGAGAGTTAACACACACCGAAAGGGGAGGAGCAGAGAACGCAAAGGCAGCAAAAAACTGTAGTACAGACAGATAGACATCCTAGATGGAACAGGGTGAGACAATTAGTCCATCAGCTCGCTGCAGGGGAAACAACCTATAGAGCTCTACCTGTAACCAACAGCAAAACCAGCATTCATCAGCTCCACAAGGTCATTCATCTGATTTATTTAACACTCAGAGAACTTGAAACATTTAACTTCTAACAAGTATGCAGATCTGATATTACATTTCCTTATCGCAAAACACTTCAGACACTCACATAAGCATAAAGGACAATGGCAGACAAAGCCTTGCCCCAGTCATTACCTCAGTCAACCTAGCATCACACTGCTGTTCTTTTTAGTTGCCATCTAATCTGTTTGGCAGAGAGCAGGTGAAGTGGGCACTAATCACTTAACCAGATTAGGCTTAACCTGAACTTTTTATAAAACAAGAGGTAATGTCGAGGCCTGAGGAGGATATGGCGTTAAAGCCAGCACAGAGCGGAGCTTCACTTCCTCTTCCTGTCTTCTGGCCACATGCCCATCATAAGGATGCCCTTTGCCAGTCTGAGATGTGCTGGTGACCAAGGAGACGAACGTCGACTCATCACCCTGAGTCATCTACACAGTTTAGGTAGATACTAACAAATGACATCTCTGAGAATATCAGTTCAATCCGAACATCACCAGCAACAGCTTTGCCAGGCTTCATGAGTCCATGTGACCAAAGTGAACATCTGTTGCCCCCATCATTAGACTGACAGATGTGTCGAAGCACAGCTTAAAGCAGATCTATTGAATCAACAGGAAGGCGGATTTAGTAACACCAAGCTTCACTAAAGACCATCCAAATCGAAATTAAAATTCAAAATCAGTTGCACCAAAAACTATCAGAAAAAGGTTTTTCTCAGTTATTTATAAAATGTATTTAAAATATTTTTTTTACCACGGTTCACTTTGCAAATCAACTCTTATTCTGAAAAATCCAACAATTTGTTGAGTTTGCAATCTTAATGAGTAACAAATGGGTGGATTAAGGGTGTTTATAGTGTTTATTCAAATGTAGAATGTAAACGAAAGTCAATTAAACGCTAGAGTAAAATCTAAAATTGAAAATAGGTCACTTTATGTTTAAATTTCAGAGGTTTGAAGAGATTGGTTGTGCTGCTGAGTGATGCAAACTACACAAGGTAGCAAAGCTTACACATTAAGCATTTTAAATCCACATTTGTGTCTTAGAATCCAAGGACTTTCGGCACAAATGAACTGACTTGATTTGTTTGGTTTGCTGAACCCGGCAGCTACTCTTCAGGTTGCCCCTTTTCCATTTAATCCCTTAGAGTTCTGCTTTATTCATGTCGGGTGTGAAATTGGTTGTACACCGCTGGATGTTTTGCACCTATTAAGCATTGAGTTTATTTAAACTTGTGAAGTGTACAACATTTCCCAGAATGCAACACAGACCTTGGGGAGGATGAAAAGAGAAGCAAGAGGACTTATAGCACCTTCTACTGGTAACAAGCAAACAATTCACTCTGTAAATTTAGATCTCCACATTGAAAAAAATGGAATTAGACTGTATTGGGAATAACTGCAGTCTTTCTTTTCCATCATTAGGAAGTGAAATATGTCAAGGAGAAAAAAATGAAATTTTCCTAAATTAACTCTGCTTAA
Organism: Girardinus metallicus; assembly: GCA_903067095.1. Taxonomy (NCBI): domain Eukaryota; kingdom Metazoa; phylum Chordata; class Actinopteri; order Cyprinodontiformes; family Poeciliidae; genus Girardinus; species Girardinus metallicus. Next base: position 17,824 of record CAEGAE010043723.1, read on the forward strand.
CTGACAGCACAACGCAGGTTTAGAATGTCTTTCTTTTAAACGCTTCTTTAAATTAGGAGATATGTGGGTTTCAAGATGTGCTCCTTAAAGTGAGATGAAGTATAGAAGAAAAAAAAACAAAAAACAATGAAGGAGCAAGAGGAGACAGATCAGTCAAGGCTGCTGAGATCAATGTTACTTAGCTCCTCTTACATTTGAATCCTGGCTGCCACCTGTAAACATCAATCATGAGATGATTACCAGGAAGTAAAAAGAGCATTAGTAAGAGTCAACGGCTCTGCCATCATGGAAGTAGAGTAGAGTTCAGAGAGAATGAATAATACCTAACAAATGTGATCAATGAGTTTCTGAGCATATAATCTCCCATCTACAACAGGAAATATATAATTAATACATTTATCAATTTATAAATATCTAATAATATATCATAAATTTATTTGTTTATTACATTTGTCTTGAATGTAGGTAAATATAACAAATATGATATAGAAACCTATCACAAAGCTCAGGATAAGCTTTACTGTTATAATATGTTTAGTATGTGGAACCTACAATACAATCAGCTTGACTTATAAAATGAATGTGGTGTTCAAACTGACAGTGTCAGATGAATGTTTTGAGGCAGAACAAACTCAGATAATGCTTCCCACTGAGATGTCACAAAATCTTTCTTCATAGTTCATCTGCTCTGAAGATTTAAATGTAGCCATCTGACTGCATACTTAGGGCCCAATGATATCCGTTTTATTGACTCCCAAATTTCACTTTCTCCCTGTTGTTATTTTTCAGAATTCCACTTTTTCCATTCTTGTTTGTTTATTAACCCCAAATATGTTTTCGTGGAGTGAATAAAAAGTATTTAACAAATCAATAGCCAAAGAATCACACATTTATAATTATTCTGCTTGTGCAGAAGAAGTGATATGGTAGTAGAACAAGGTGTGTTATAAAGGTTGTAAACAGGGTGTGCAGCTTCCTGGCCGATACACTTGTTTAATTTTAACTGCACATGATGCAGTGCTTCCAGTCATTTTCAGACCTTTGAGGTGGAAAAGATAGGTGGGTAGAATCGGCTTCACATGCAAATATCGGCCGATCATTGATCACCTAAAATGAAGGAAATCACTGCCAATTTATCGGTGCGCGCTTAATGTTTTTACATACTCAAAAAATATTTCCAGACACTTTTTAATTAACAAAAACAGTCAAGGATGTTAGCATGCCTCATCTATTTCACAAAGACATTTTCCATGCATATCTTTACATTTGTGTTGTTCAGCCAAGGCCACACCAGCAGACATACAGAAACAAGCACTCTCCCAAAGGCAGAGAGAAAACGCACCACTTAGCCTTCCAAGATGGAGAACTCACACGGTCAGCATCAACCGTATGACACCCATAGCAGCACTTTGTAACTATCCGGAACAGTGAGGTCACTCTCTCTCTGGTTTTCTATACAAAGTCACTCATAAGCAGACATGACATTAGATCATTTTTGACAGAAAGCACCAGCTAGTCAGGACGATCCACCTATCTAAAAATGGACACGGAGAAAATGTATTTGCACTTCCTAACATTCAACAAGTAATATACTCACATTCTGTCATGTAACTTGGCTTCTTCCCAAGAGTTCAAACCAAAACAGCAGATGAAACACAGACATATGAGAACAAGAACGAATCATGTGACTTCACACAATCAACCAAACTTCCTTAAAATGTTGTTTCCTCCTTAACAAGTCAGTGGCTGCTCTTTGACCATATGCAAATACTGGAAGTAATGCGCCACTCCACCCTGTTGCAGATGGTGTGACGACAGGACTTTGAAACAAAACTGCAGACAGGCATCCAGACTGGTCCTCAACTACCTTCAACAATGACTTGGAATGTTAAAAACTATTATTTCATCTAGATTCACACGAGAGCTTTATCTAAGCCTTTTTCAGGACTTCTAAGCACACACATCAGGATGCAACCACTGTAGGAAGATATGATAACCGTTTGGGACCAGATGGTGTCCTGCTCTGCCAACATCTGGTTCCTGGATTAGGACAAAAGATATTAAAAGCAAGTAGGTGGATTTGGGGAAAATTAACTTTGCCGGACTGACCAGTCACATTCTGAGCACTTTAAAAAGCAGTCAACTATTTCTTGCACAAGCATTTAGTATTTACAGATCAACTTGTTTAATTAAATGACTCCAACAAGCCAAAGTTATGAAAAATACTTTCATCCATGGCAGAGGAACGGAAGGATCATATTTTACGTTTCTCAAGCTAAGAGAAAATAAATTTCTTGTTACACGAATCCAGTCATTGACATAGGTCCTGCGTGCTTTTGGAGAACGCAGCTGAGATTGCAGAATTAAAGCAGCTAAGCTAGCAACTCGCAGCTTTCACCGGGGCAAACTCTAAAACCTATAAGGAAAAATCCATGAAGGGCTGAGTAAAGTTGTACAGTAGAAGTTAGCATTTGGCAAAGCATGTATTATCAAGAAAAACTGACAACAATAAATTCCAATTAATGGCATTTTAATACTCCAAAAAGAGTATTGTTGACATCAGGGATGTACCAATAAATCGGCCCAGATTTCCTTAATTTTGGGAGATCGGCAATCAGCTGAAACCGATCTTATCTACCTAAGCAGAGGAGATAATTAAGACTCCTGACAGACCTGCTCTCAACAATTGTTACCGCACTGTTGCCAACTTAGCGACTAACTCACTATATACAGCGACTTTTCAGACAATGAAATCTGTATTAGCCAAAACTGGAAGGAGGTCAGTTTTTCTAAACATTAACGACTGATCGGTGCACCCCTAGTGGCGATTGTCATGTTTGCTATTTTCGTCACTGTTACATTTGAGCATCAATAAAGTACATTTAAGATAGTTACTGCGTGCAGTTTAAAGATAAGTGTCCCTCCTTAAGTCACTGCTGTGTTCAAGAAGCCCATTTCAAAACATGTATATTTTCTAGGAGCAGTATTTGCATTAATGTGTAATCATAGCAATACAGCAGCCAAAGAAAAACACTAAAAAGAGGTTGTAAATATTGATGATTTTTTTTATTGTAATTCATACTACAAAATATTGTGATGAAATGTTAAGCTTATGCACCATCCTCGGTATGTCATAAAGCATCAGATTCCACTGATCTACATGTTCCTCAGAGCATATGGACAGCGAAAAATTATTGGAAAGGAGGATTAAAAACAACTTTCTCTTTCTCACATTCAAGGCTGATTTTTCTACAAATGTCGATGCAAAGCTATGCTATCGCAATAAAATGCTGTAAGGCTTCTTTACATAACCAAAGGAACGTTTACTTTTTTAAGATGCTAAATTATTGGCATTTTTTCAATCCAATTCTACTTTGGAACTCGACTTCCGGCTGTTTGTTACCAAACATTTGCAATCATTTCCCTGTGCAGAATATTTGTGGTTGTTAGTAAAATGCGAGCTGGAGCTACCGCACTTGTGGCAATAAAATGTGGGCAGATTAACAACCAAAATGTATGAACTTAATGGACCATGTTAGAAACACATCAAACAAGTGGGAACATCGGAGAGGATATCATGTGGAGGTCTGGTTTTAGATGTTCCTTACTAGGAATCTACATGATAAATAGTAAATTTTGCAAAATAAACTTTACTGAAATAATGAAATGCCAAATCCCTTCTTTCCAAGCTTTAAAGCCTAATTTGACTCAATTTTAAGTGAGTCAATTAAATATAGCCTAGATTTTTTTATAAACTAAGCTATATATAAAAAAAAAGACAGTAAACTGTAGATTTCACTGTAGCTATTTAATGCAGATCACTGCAAGAACAATATGCTATGCTGCACGGCCATATTGAAGAGGCCGTGCAAGTGCGACAGTGTGATCTTGGTGGTCTCACAACTGCTGCTGTGAGTAAAAGAATAGAAAGAAGGAAAACAGATCCACAATACGAAAGGTGCAGGTTGCAGGCTAGGAGCTTATCAGAGATGCCATATTGAGAACAGGCAACTGGTGAGAGTGAGATCACTGCACAGGAAATAGGAAGCAGTTGTACCAGCCAGTACAACTCTGTTTAAACAAACTATAACCACAATGAGGAGTGTCATAATACTCTTTTTTTTCCTGTCCTATATATTTATTTTTAGTAAATAAACCATAGGACATAGTTGTTCACACCTTTCAAGATCTTGCATTTTGAACTTTAACTTGAGTGTTTAGCTGCAGCAGTGTGAGGTTTGGCTGCTGGCCTTGAGGGAACTCAAATCATGTCATGTTGTGTCTCTGTGCTTCCATCATTACATTCCTGTCTGTGTCTCCTGCATGCATTTCTCCCCAACACCACACCCCTCAGCATGTCACAACACAAGAGATAACACATGACACGAGGTCCACTCAGGTTAAAAATCTGCTCACATGGATTGTGTGAAACATATAAAGGTAGTTTCTTGGCTGCTTTGCTTAGATTCTTTATCGTCAAATAGTACGTTTTCAATCTAAGTAGCATTGATACATTTAAATATTAGTAATCAACAAGGTTTTACTTCGCCAACCCTCATAAAAGGTCAGTGCAGAGTAAAAAAAACGGACCTCTTGCAGCAAGGCTAATGCAAACACACAGCTGAAAGTTGAGAACACAGCAAGGTCAGGTTGGACACACGCTGGTGTACAAATATACTAAAGAACGGGTTTCCAAACTTTTCTTTAACCACCTGCAGAGGCAGTGAATAGAAACCTCAACTGAATCTGTTTTGGAGAACAGAATCTGAATAGTGAATGTGCAGGATGCAGCCTGGAAATTAGCAGTTGAAGTGTGAAGGAGAAATTGTAACTGCTGGTGAAAACAAAAAAGTGCATTTTAGCCTTTTTTGGGCTTTCTTTTAGTGACAGGAAGCAGACGTAGTGCTCTGTCTCAAGATTTTGCTAAAAAAAAAAAAAAAAAAAAAAAATCCCAGGCAAACCATAATGTGATGTTAGACCTTTGCTTAAAAACAAAAGGAATTAAAAAAAAAAAAAAAACGGTCACAGTGCAACAGAAGGTTTAAACAAAACCAGATCTGACTGGGAAACAAACAGGAAACACATGACTAGGGCAGATGGGCAAAAAACACCGAGTGAGTCAGGAACACCTCGGACATTTCCCTACTCAGTTTAAACCTAAACAGCAATGAAGAAACGCTGTGAGTACTCTCAAATCCTTTAGCTTAACTATGGGCATTATTCTATATTCATTAAAAATACTGTACTTTCACGTAGTTTCAGTACCTCCCTTCAAACCATAACTTCTTCAGTCCATCAGCTTTGTGCAAACATTTGAGAAGACCCACTCCAGAGCTATGAACCCATAGAGGTGCTTCCTCTGCGAACCACAGGAATTAAAATTCTTGTAAGATATATGAAAATGACTTCTTTCTTTACTCATACTGGTCAACTCCCACTGAATATTTGTCCATTGTGTATACTCTTTACTCCCTTTACACTTACACAATCTCTCTCCACCCAATCCCGCAAGGTCCCTGCTCACTCCCTGCTAGAACACAGCGTTCTGTCTAAAATCTGCATACTCTCAGCTGAAAAATTAAGCCAGCTAGCTAAGATTTCACACTGGCTCAAGCATTGCAGTGATTTAGAGAGGCCACTTAAAAATCCCATTAACGCCCCAGCTTCAAGCAAGGGTTGCCTTCAAATTGTGTTCCTATTTTATTTTCAGTTGTGTTAACTTATAAGCTAATAACATGTGATCCTGTGAGGAAATAAAAAATAAAAAAAATCACTGAAACTGAACCCATGAATTCTAGGTTACAGTCAGACTTGATCAGGTTACAACTAGGGGCGCAGCGAACGCAGGTTCTGGCTGATCGCCGTTTTTAAAAAAGGTTTTGATTTGGCAATTCTGATTTTGGATGATTTTGTCTGAAGAGTTGCTAGATTGGCAACAGTGCGGTGACTATTAGCATCCCACATGCTCAATAGCTTAAAAAAATGTAAAGGCAAGCTAGTAGTGTAGCAGGGTGTAACAACGCATCCAGCTGAGAATAAGACGTCAAAAGATATTAGGTTCATCAGAAGAGAACAAGATATTAACAAATGTAGAAAAATTTGACGTATTCTTTTTCAGGCCACAGAAAACAGAGTGAACAGTATATTGTGATTTGCATTTTTTTGCTTCAGTTTTCCATTTTCGGGAAAGTTTTTAAAAACTTCACTTTTTCTAAATCCTTCCCCTGAACTTCTCTTAAATAACATCTCTGGATCTGCAATACTTCTCTCTAGCATGGTTAACATAAACCCAAACATTGATAACTTCACAGCAATAGATCAAACAGTGTATAGTAATTTTCTAAAACATGTCTCATCCCAACGTGGTCCATATTCTACAAGAGCAATCATGCTTGACTTTCTGTTTTAAAAGTTAAAGAAAAGCTTTAGGTTGTGAATTAGAGATTATGAAATGGTTCTTTATTTTAAAAATAACAAGAAAACATCAATTTTAGGCAGATATGAGCAAATGAGATATTAAAAAAAAAAGATGGAGAGGGGAACAAAGAGGAAATTTATGAGTCTGTGAAAAAAATACAGTCTATTACATTATGGGATGGAGGGTGGGTCTCACCTCCCCCCACTCAGCCAACAGGAAATGGGCCAACAGGATAATCAATAGCAGCGACTCCTATTTAACTCTGTCCTCCCAACATATGCTGATGAGCCAACAGCAGTTTTTACTGTCATGAACCCTCCCTACAAAACATGCAAAAAAAAAAACAAAAAAAAAAACAACCTTCAACTTGCCTCTGTGTTCATTTTGAGATTTATCCACCTCTATCTACCAGGCTGTTACCAATTCGGACACCTCGGATGAAAATTAATAAATATAAAACAATTGGTTGGTAACTGAGGCGCTAATTTAAATCATTTGTTAAACTCAGTTAAAACGTAGCATTTAAGATTTTGTTATGTGATAAGAGTGCTACTAAATCAGTAACTCAAATCTTTCTTCGTGTTTCAGTGAGCAAGCAAGAACAATAATCTGTGTTGTTGGAAAATAAAGCAGTATTACCCCTTAAAAGAAGAAGAAGAAAAAACTGAGTTGGACGAGACCATAGAATCCACCAGGTTTTTGATTTCTGTGTGAGATCGTATCCCTACCTCACCCACTGTCACTATTAGAACACCCTTCATCAGACTCGAATGCTTTGTGCCAGAGTAACTAAAGCAGCATGATATTCCTCCTATCACAATAAATGCCATTCACTCTCCCACAGTCTGTAAAAGCTTAACCAGCAGGCTGCTGTAATTGCAGCTCCACAGCAGAAATGAAAGCATGGGAAATAAACAGAGAGCTGTGTAAAATGCTGTAAAAGAAGCAAGTTGACTAAAGACATTTGAGAAAAACATGGAGAGTCAAAGTGGAGTTAGTTAAACGTGCACTCTGTGACCTCTCCGGGCTGAATGCTCAGATAAACAGAACTATCTCTGCACACTCATGTCATGTTGATTGATAACGGAAGAGACTTTTAATAAAAATACAAAATACAAAGAAATGCATCCACTTGCACGGTGGGGTCTGTATGTTAGAAAGTAGGTCAAAGTTAGCAAGTCAAAGTTAACCCAAACAGAAAACAAAAATTCACAACACTGGTCTCTTTCCAACTGCCAGCTCAATCCTTGCTAATTAAAAGTTTACACGCTGTGGACCAGTCACAGCTTGAAGTTCCTGTGTAGTGGCATTTATGATTTCCTCTATTGGTCTGAAACAAATGAGCCACAATAAATCAAAGGAAATTCCTGCAGAGCAAATGTTTTTTTTTTTCACTTTAGTGCAAGCAAATTCAGCTATAAGCATGACCACATCAGGTAACGTTGCTAATACAGACCCACAAAAAATTCACCAGGTGACTGGAAACAGAATATTTTCAGCTGGATTTGCATTGACTGGTGACTAGCTAGTCAGAAACTCAAACTTTATCTTTTTCAAATCAATAAATAAGAGCAACCAAGTTACACTTATAACACTCTTTAGTGTGAATGAAGAAGACTTATTTTCACGTTCAGTGGCGTGTTTTAAAACAAAGTCAGACGACGGCCACGGACGCGAGATATTTTTTTTTTAAGAAAACCTCAAAAAACATGTCTGTGACTCATTCAGGCAGAAACAGGGCAAGAGAGAGTGCGATTGTCCACAGATAAAAAGATTGCCAAAAATAAGGGGTGCGCCAATTTTTAAAAAGCCAGACCTGCTGCTGATTCAGATTTTGGTCAATGCCAATTTATTTTGTCTGAAAAGTAGCCAAAATTAGCTACAAAGTTGCTAAGTCGGCAACCGTGGGCTGAGGATTGCTAACCAGCCATGTGTAGACGTGACCTGGAGGGCATCAGAGAGCAAGTCTGATTTTCAGACTTTAGCGGCAGTGGATAACATCACTGATCTCCTAAAATTGAGAAAACCCTTTATTTTATTATTTATTATTGTACAGCCGATTGGTCGGTGTACCCTTATTAAAAATATTATAACAAAGTTGCTGATTTATAGTGGGGGGGTGGGGGGAAATCAACCTCTGGTCTGGAACATGAATCGGGAAATGTTGCCAGTGTTTTAGAAATCTCACAGACCAATGAAGAATCAAAATACTATTTGAAACGCAAAAAGAGCCTACAGTTTCACTTTCAGTTTCATGCTAAACATGCTAACTGCTAATGCATGCATTATCAGTTCGTCATTCTGTCCTGTAACGGGCACTTATTTCTCGTACACTGAGATGTGACGATGCCTCTGATCCCAATGTAAATAAGTCATGGTCTCCCACAGAAGAAGCCAAGAAATAAAAAGTCTGAAGGCTAATCATGCATATTCTGATATTTCTTGAACATAGCCATCTGTAAAAAATTTTATTCATATGTTTTTCAGTATGAAGTATTAAACTAATTGCCCGTTTTTTCCACAAGCTCTGTTTCTACTATCAATCAGTGAGTCTGGTGACTGATACTAACAAGTTTCCAAATGACTTGATGTTAAAGTTCCATCCATCAAAACAACTGGGTTTCTCCAGACAGTAACTCAGACAGTAAGATGGAGTTGGCTGGGGATCTGGTTGCTAAGTGATGTAAAAAAAAAAAAAAGAAAGAAAAGAAAAAAGAAAAATACACTTTGAACTGCCAGTTGCGAAGGTAAATGCATGGAATAGCAGGGACACTGAGGCTGAAACGGAAACAATGGAACGGTCCTCATGTCACACTTCCTTGAGTGGCAGTTGCGTGTGAGGGAAACCCATCTCATGCAGCAGTTGGACAACGAACAAGCGCTCCCTAAAATGTAGTACTGCTTTCACATTATCCACCCACATGAGCCATAAACAGTTTTTCTGAAAAATAAAGGCAGTAATTACCCTCAAAATAAAGCTAAATTGTCAGCTTGTGTTGGATCCTGTAAGCAAACTCTAGAACTTTCCTGAAGGACTTCCTTATCTACAGGCTAACAGATGGAAAAAAGTAAAAACAGTCAGAAATGTGTTTCCAATGTGTAGAAATCTATAAAAAAACATGTTCTTGCATCTGAACACATGTAAAAGAAAACAGAATCTGGTCTCACCTGTAGGATCTTCTTCCTCTTTTAGCACGTTGCTCCCATCCACATCTTCCTCTTCATTTCCCTCTCTTGTCTTTCCAGTGCCGTCTTTCACTGGGACCACAGTGAAGTTAGTGGGCATTTTCTGTTTGTCCCACTCTCTCCCCTCTTATCTCCTTCTCCCTCTTAAGCGGCTTCTTCTTTCCTTTCCTCTGGCCAACCTCTCTTCCTCCTCCTTCTTGTCCTCAGTTTCTTTACGTTCTTCAGACCTGATGCCCTGACGAACTTCAACGCTCCTCAGCAGACGATGAGTCTCACGCTAAAGTTTTTGTTGTAGTCACCAGAATTCAGCTGTCCTCCCATCTGAGACCGACCCCCACCTCAACCGTCCAAATAAGGAAGAGTGGGTCTGCCCCGCCCAGAGGGGGCAGTCCACGCAGACGGACACCCTCGCAGAAAACATGACATGCATTTGTGCTCATTAGCGTGTGAGAACATACTAGAGGTCCTTTCTGTTCCCCGAGGGCTGATTTCCCACTCTTGGAATGCTGCTTTGTCTCAGACAACAAATACTGACAGGATCGACTGCTGCTGTGAGAAAGGAGGAAGTCTGGAGCAGATCCATTCAGGAACATTTTCACACACAAACAACAGCGCTATACTCGTCCTGTTTGCATATGCAACGTTATTTGACCTAGTGAGTAGTGACAGGTGTTTAGCAGCACCATGAATTATGTATTTGGAGTAAAATGCCTTTATTCTTGCACATAATTATTAATTAAAGCCACACACATATTTTGTTGTCAGGAAGGACTCGTCTTCCAGAAGGAGTTGAAGTATAATTGAATTATTGCATTAAATTAATCTCACAGCTCATATCACAGTTAAAGACTGCACTGCTTCTGGTCGTTTATTTGAACAGAGTTGCATTAAAGCAAACAATAATGATTTTTCAGTCCCATCAGCTGACCTGACCAATAAAATGAGTCACTTCCAATAGATATAGTGCTACAAACCACTTCCCACACCAAGTAAGCAACAGCCCTCACTGATGGGCAATACGAAAAATACCAACGTCACAACAGAGTCAACTACATGAAAAGACCAGTTTCTAGTGTTGTGGGTTTAAAGTTATCTTGGATATTAACCAAGTGGAGAGCGAATCCCCCGCCCCTTTTATTACCTCACTGACACCAAATGGCAGATCAATACAGTTAAAGGAAAGAAGGGGGATGCAGGAAACAGGAAAAGGAGGAGGTGCAGAGGGGGGTCAGAGAAACACCGAGACCCACATGGGCAGGGAGGGTAACCACACCACAGGAACCCACTGCCTCTATTTTCAAGAATGACAGTTCACAACTAATTACTAAGGACCCAATAGGTGGAAGAAAATTTCTTCAGGAATGACATAAAATGACTGTTAAACATTGTACTGTTGTAACTCCAATAGTGCCTTATAAAATCTGGCATCTTATAAAAAATCTTATAAAACACACACACACACATATATATATATATAGATATATAAAACGTCTAGTGTTCTTGGATATTTTAGAGAAAAATAAATTGTCATTCAAGAATAACCCACTGAAAACATATTGCCATTAATGGTAGACCCAATAACATCAAGTCACATTTCTAGTTTATAGCTTTTATTGTTATTGCGCAAATAAAAAAAAAACAAACTCATCAGTACTGCATTAAGATAGGACTTAATGGAAACCTACATGTTGATTTCATATGTCCATAGTCCATTGTTCTGCCCGACTTCAACAATTACGCTAATGTGGACTTCTCTTCTGTAGGCTCACATTTCTAACCTCAAAATAAAGTTATCGATCGACTGCACAGATGGAAGCTGAGCCAATACTTAACCTGAAAGCAAGGGCATGGGCGAAGGACATAGGAGCTCTTTCTTCTCCAGCTTCTTCACTCATATATTCATACAGTATTTTGTAATTTGAGAATAATGCAGTCAGAAGTCCAGATGAGCCTGTCGCAGTAAGCAATTAATCTCATAATAAATTATAATTAGCTGGATAATTTCTGTTCCGGTTAATATTTTTTGAGGGTAATTTTGCTTACAGAAAAAGAGGGATCATAATCCATTTTAGTCGTGATTTAGGCTGTGTGTGTGGTTCTGTTCTTTCTTTTTTTTTCATTTTATTTACTATATTTTGTTGTGTTTTATTTAGGATATTTAATATAACTTCCAGCTTAATTTTGTAAGTTTTCTTTGCAAAATTAAAGTTCATTGGTCTTTGAGAGGGTAACCTTGCATTGTTATGCCATTATCAATATATTAGTTGTAAACAGTCTCAAGACAATATTATAGTTTATCACAATAATTAGTGGGACAATTTATTTCCACATTATGTCTAGATTCATTTGATATCACCTAAAAGCATAAAAAATGTGACAAATGGATTAAGAAATTTGATTAAACAAAAAATAAATAAATAACATAAAAAAAAAAATCACCAATTAGTCTGATTTACTCTTGCTATAGAGAAAAATAGTTTCAACTGAAGAAGCAAAACAAAACCCCATAAAGGTGTTTTGTATTATGCAATACTAAACTGGTCTTCAAAAGAAAAATACCCTTTGTTCTCCAGAACTGTGGCAGTCTCCCAGTGCTACAAGAGTGAAGTAGCAATCCATTAACTGATACCAGTCATCCCCTCCAAGCATAACTGATAACTAAACTGCGCCCCCTGGAGGGTATAGAATGCAACACAGATTCAAATTGTTGCAGATTACAACAGAAGATATAAGCTCTTTATCATGTCATGTGGGTTAAGATCATGGTCATGATCTTAACCCACAGCATCTTATTGCTCGATGCTGTGTTATACAACACAACAGCAACTAAAGTACAGCATGGCTACTGGTGACGGCGTCACATGGACTTTTAGGATATCATACCAAAGAGATGAAACAAGGAAGATTTTTTTTCCATTTTTCATTTTCAATATAAAAAGACCTGCATTGTTACAGCTCCTCTGGTATCTTGCTTTTTATTTAACCAAAAGCTGACAGCTCAAGACGAACCATGACACAATGTTGCCCTCTTCTGACCAGATGTGTTATCTATTTTGAACCACTGACATAAAAGATATGCACTCAAATGTTTGTGGGAAAAAAAAAAAAAAAGCTAAATCATGTCAACGTTGTAATCTGGGGTTAAATGACCACCAGAAAAGAGTTGTTTGCTTGTTTTCAGACAGAACTTTACATTATTTTGCAGAAAGTACACCGTGCCATGTCTTTGTGTGACTATTAAAGAAGCGTGACTGGCCCAGATAACTTGTTTCATAAAACATTTCAATAAAATGCATCTAGAGGAAGGAGACTGCGTGGTGCAGCTGAGCTCCAGCCTAAATACGACGGTGGAGAAACTAGTTCCAACTAGATCTGAGCTGTTAAAACTTAAAGAGAACAGCTGGGGAAGAGGTTGGCGGGGAAAACAACCTCTGCATTGGCTAAGGAAAAAGACAAATACATGAAGCTTTCCACAGCAGTCATGGAAAGCTGCATCTGCACCATCTTAAGTAACACAGCAGTACTCATCCATTAAACATTGTAAATAGCGTATGGGACACAGCATGCTTTGGCATGCCCAAAGCTCAGGTTATGTAACCCTTTAATGGCCATCTAGATGACATATTTTTAACAAACTTTCAGGCAATATCAGGTAAAAATGGACTGGGTTTGTCTCATTAGATCCATCTAAGACAAAATATAATACAAAATTGTTTGAATAAATTGATTAGTGTTTGAAAAAATAATAAACTATGTTCTCATATGGAACTATGTTATTTCTCAGTGTTGTGCCATTCCCCGCACTCACTTTTTTTTTTTTTTTTGGCTCTCAGTATTTTTTACCGCAGTAGGAAAAGACAATATGGTTGAAATGACTCACAGTGAACGCCTTCCTTAAGTCTATAAACGCATATTTAGAGAATAGACATGGGGGGGAAAATGGTCACTTTTTTTCCGTTATGCAAGTAAAGGAAGTCATCCACAATGGCAGGGCCTCAGAAATACTAAAAAGCCAGATTTTTTTTCTACAGAGCTTCCGCAATGATAGGGAATTTATTTAGAAATTTCCCACCGGTCAAAGTTATGCAGACCAACAGGCAAATTGGTATTTTAAGAGATGTTTTGTCCATTCGGCTATAGGTCTGATCATGTGGTGCTGACTCATCATTGCGAGGTCTGCACGTCATTAGGAAAACGTGAAATCCATACTACGGCTGACTATTAACAGCTAAAACTAAGTCTGTTGTTTCTCAGCAAGGTCTTCTAAAACTAATTCACATTTAGACCTTTGAGCCTTTATTTCCCTCCTCTCATTTGGCATACCAAACGTTTCGGCTGTCACGCCACAGAAAACACAGTGACCAGACACTACATGCCAGACAACGGCCATGCATGCATGATAGTGCCCCGTGACTTTGGTTTGGTGTTCCACAGAGAAAAAACATGATTCCCAATCATCCTGCATGTATCGTCTGTGATCTGTCATCCTTCATGGCAGCAGTTGCAATGATCTGTGTAATTACAGTACTTCCACCCACTCCGAGTTAGACGGAGCTTTGACGTCAGCCCATCAAGGGCCTTTCAATTTATGGCAGGAGACAATATCTGTGCTTATGCTTTTCAGCTTTTAAAATACTTAGTTTAAAACACTTAATGTTTTTCTGCTCTTGTCTAAATTATTTAGCTTTAATATTATTCCTCTCCCCTACTAGCCAAGGAAACTATGTGATGCATGAAATCCAGATAATGAGCATTTTAACCACCTACTGCCAAAAAAATATTCAATGCGTCAACTGGAAAAGTTGTTTTGACACCTGCTGTCTAGGCAAAGAAACAAATTAGTTGTAAAATTTTATAAAGCAATATATATATATATATATATATATATAAAGATCGGAAGAGCGTCGTG
>CAEGAE010043729.1:0-11111 GCA_903067095.1 Girardinus metallicus
CTATCTATCTATCTATCTATCTATCTATCTATCTATCTATCTATCTATCTATCTATCTATCTATCTATCTATAACTACACACACACACACATCTATTTATTATTATTATAGTTAATTTCACGCAAAAACGTGAATAAAGTGTGACAACTTTGCCGAAACACGTTGTTTGAGCTTTCACGGTGTCCGTAGTTCTACAGATAAGAGCACTGAACAAGCGCGTGCTTTCTCAGTGCTCATAATGACAACACGCGTATTTTGCCGCCTGGGCAGTGCGGAGCGACGAGAAGACGCAGGGGAATCGTATGTGATGGGGAAACGCGGGTCGACGTAACACCGGCTCTACCAACGTAGAGTAATCCTCTCCCAATCATTCCAGGGCCCTTGTCAGCAACTGACCAATCAACGTTGCAAGTACATGTACTCCGACAATATTGACAGTATTTATCATATTAAACATGCTGCAGTCAGAGAGATTTTGAGGGACATAATAAATAATCACATTCAAAGTTGTCAGTGGGGAATATGCAATCCAGATAGCAGAATACAATTTATTACATTTCCAAAACCAAAAAGGAGTCTGGAATAACGCAAGACTGCAGCCCACCTCACATCCAGTTGTATGACACTGATGGACGGGAACTACGTTAGTCAGCATGAAGGTAACCAATAGTAAACATTCCATTTTTTGTCATAACGATACTTAAAGATAGTCAAATCAAGCCCTGTGGCAGTTAATTAGGCAAATAATTGAATGCAAGTGAATTAAAAAAAACTATACTGAAGTATTTCCTTATTCATGAATTCTGTTTTAACTTAATACATTAATACAGTATTACTTCCTAATATATTATGTGGAAGTAATCTGGCTAACAGTTTAAGAGCTCTGTGCTAACGACTCACGACTCTGTGCTAACGACTTCTGGCTAACGGCTAAGCTTCAAATAAACACAACTCGGCTAAATTAAAATAACAATGCTAAACAGCTAATAATTTCTGGCTCAATAAGTGAAGGTAGTTATGCTGGATTTTATGCGTGTAGATTCCAACAGTAGCTTTATGGCAGCATGAAAGCAGACAGCAGTAACTGCTGTGTTGACATTTAAACACCATTTCATGCTACTATTTATTTCCAAGCATTTTTCTGTAGGCAGATTTTTACAAGCCGGTATTATTTAAGTCATTACTCATCCATTTTGTATGTGCAAAATGCGTCCCACAGCGTTCACACTCGCATCCAACCAGACTTTGTGTCCCTCTTCATTTTTCTTCTTGGGCTTTATTGTTGACTTCTCTGTTATTTCCCGCTAATAACCTTATAGACCTCAGATAGGAATAGTTAGAGAATTTTCTTGCCCGCCGTCTTTGCCTCAGTGTTGGTTCATAAGGCAAAAATGACTCAATAAATGTCTCGGGTAACGCATTGAGGTCCGTTACGTCTGCTGTAATAACAGTTTGCTTGTCAGAGGACAGCTCTACTTCCGCATGGGGACTTCATGCCAATTATAAAGTCCTGCTTCCCACGCCCTCCCTGACACTTCGCCACGCCCCACTATTTCAGAAGTATTGAGTTAGGGTCTCAACGTGTTTTCTTTTTGAGGGAGAATAAAGGTGCCCCGCAGATAACATGCATAACAGACTGATTGGATCTATAATAAATAATGTGCTATTTATATTTGAGTGAGGTTTTCCTGTCATTTTATTTTTATTTTATTTATATATTTGTGTGTCTGTGTGTTATCTGAATGTGGTTAGGTTTCATCATGCAAGTTTAAGCAATAAAAGATTTAAATCATGAAAAACCTTGGGTTTGATGTTCTGTAGATTAAATAACACTGAATGGAATCCGGCTCTAGTGTATTTATTTGAGTTTTGGCACTTTGTAGTTTATTATTGTCCACATAAAATGTTCATGTGGCTGGTGCACATTTTTATGGTAGGCAAAAAGTCCGCGTATATTTCCGCTAACATTTCTTGTAAAATATAACGCCATCCACTAGGGACAAAGGTGTACAGAAAATGGATGGATGGATAAAATTCTTGCTGTGTTATGGTTCAATTTGACCTCATATCAATATTAGGAATTTTTGGAAAGATGTACAAATCTCAGTGCAAGGTTTTTGCCTGAACTAAAAATATGTATATTTGAAAATGAGTTTATACATAAAAGTCAGAAAGGAATACTTGTTGATACATGTGAGATTTTAACAATAAATATTTTATTGCTGCAACAAGACTGTAAGGCTGCATGCCCGATGAAAATTCCCTTGAGAAGAAGCACATTTAGATAAGTGAACAGAGGAAAGTGAATGCATCTGAAGATGAAAGATGAAGATAATAAGGTATAAAAAGTCTGCTCCTCTCAGACAATAAGAGGTTCCATCATCCTGAAATCTGGGTGATTTGTTTGTTAATTCTGCTTAGAACACAAAAGATAATGATATCTCATCTGTTGCAGTCCTTTTGAAAGCTATATTACACTTCTACTTTTTCACTTTGGAAGCTAATATATAATGTTTTGATTTGTAGCAGAAATTCTGAAGCCTTACTACTGTTTGTTTTAGCCGACTGGAGAATATAAGTTACAACACCTACAGAATATCATTTGTCAAGAAATTTATATAAAATATTTACTGTCTAATATATAAAATTTGATTTTCTGATGTATCATTAACAGTGTTATTTTGAATAACTACATTTTCTGCATATATTTCTTATATAATGTGATTTTGAGGCAATGTTTGTGTTTTGCTATTTGTGCTGCCATTTTTCCATAACCAGTTACTTATTTCTAGCATTTTCTCATGGTGCTGTATGACTGATTGATGATAAGGTCTGATTGCATCCATCATGTCTGGCAAGGGAAGAGTGTCAATTCTCTCCCCTGAGCCAGTGATTGAACATGGTGGGGGAGCAAATGTAAAACCAGTCGAGATTCAGAGAAGCATAACAAGATATTGCCACTCAAGTAGCTCTTTCCTACCTGACTGGCAATATCATGATTTACATTCAGAAAAGATACTTACCTGGTATGGGTATTTCCTTCTTACCTTTTTTCTCTGGCTTTCTATTTCTTTTGTTTATATTTACTTTAATTCAACAACTGCAATTTCAGTGTTTGTTTTTTTATTCAAGTCAACTCAGTAGTGCAGGAATGTTTGCATTTTTGTTTGAGAATAAAATTCCAAAAGACGTATTTGTTTGAGATTCTACCTAAAACACCACAAAAAGACAAAAGATATATTAACATCTATTAACAACCTGAACGTTAAATAAAAACAAAACCTAAAATCAGTTTCTTTTAGACCATTGGAGAACACAAAGAAATAATTCTTCAATTTTAGGCAACCTAACTAAAAGTGCCTTAAATACCATATTGCCAAATGTATTTGCTTGAATGCATTCACACACACATGCACACCCCCACACACACAGTAACTTGTGAAATTATATCTGTAATTCATAGGGATTAATATGATTAATATGGCTAACCTCTAACAGCTACAATTTCAACCTTTAAGAACAGTGTTCAGAGAATTTTACTAGATTTTTCTGGAAGCATACTTGTGATGTCAGAGATTGAGGTTGGTAGAGACAATTGGCCCCATGGTTTCTTCTTTAAATTACATCCAAGTGGTTCTATTGGGTTATGGCGGTGTTTCTCAATTATTTTCTGTCATTCACCCCCTAGGGATCATAATTTTTTTCACGCCCCCTAACCTTAATCTGTTCCCTTCCCTCCCCAAAATTTATATACTATTGTGAATCTGTTCATATTTAATAAGTTATCTGTACAATGTACTGGCTTCAGCATTGTATGACCTTATTATCAAAACTGCTATTTTATTGTTCTAAGCCTCAAAAAGATTTCCAAAATCAGTTTACTGAGTGAATCACTAACATTTAATCAAGGCTACTAAGTTTGAAAAAGAAAAAGTGCAAATGATTCACTGGGATCTGCATTTTTAGACTTAATAGTAAAACTTTTTACAACTGTAAGCATTGGTTACTTATCAGCTTCTTCAGTTTAGTTTTTCATAAGGTAAATAGTTTTTAACATTTATTGTGGAAATATTTGTAGCAATTATTGCTTATATTTCAGCTTAGATGAGAAGAGATGAAAAGTGCATAACATTTTGCATTAACAACAAAAAGATAAGTTTTGTCTATATTCTGGCCTTTTTCTGCGAGTTATATTTACTTATGATTGAGAATAAGGGCCGTATAAATTTGATTTGGGTTTTAAATGAGTAAAGTTGTAATTTTATGATAACTTTACACCATACTGCACTAAATAGCAGAATAGTGAGGGTCTTGAAAGGTTATAGTTGCATTGAGTTATTGAGGGTTTACACTGGAGGCTCATATAACTCCTATGAGTGTTAATCTGACACACTACTGTGTTTATAATTTACTCTTTAGCTGTGAAAAAAAACAACTCTGCACAGATAAATATGAAGTGCTATTTTTACACTTTTGTAGAGTTAAATGTACAATTGGATAAAATCAAGTTACCACAGAGATGCATTTAACTTATTTATTGAACTAAAGCACATTTTTAAGATCCACTGTTAACTTTTGGTAGTATCACAGTAACATCACATGGTGTACATCCCTCGAAGTTGACATTTAAGGCAAAGAGTTTTTCCATCCAAGTAACCATAAACTAACTACTTGTATATATCGAACAAGTGCATTTGTGCAACTCTCCCTAACAAACAAAACACTTAATGCCAAACAGATCTGTTCAAGTACTAGTGAAGCAACCTAGCCCGAATTTCTGCCACACGAGGACTTTCTTTCACTTTACCTACATCTATATTGTACACAGTGGTCTGGATGAATGTAAACATGTTGCACAGCATGGGGTTGTATGTTGTGGCAAACACGTAATGTGCCTTAAACAGTTTGTCAAAAGTACCAAGAGAGGAGGTTGACCTGCAAGCAATGGCATTTTTGTCAAGGATGATGAAGAACTGGTGGACTACTTTCTTCCTCCGTCCCACAGCCAGGAGATAGGGTTGTGCGCTTGTCGTGATGGCATCAAGATTTTCTTGGATGTTGGTTCCTGTCTGTGGAGGAAAAAAAAAACAAAAAAAAAACACACAATACAATTACAATTCCATAGCTGCAATGCTACACAAAATACAACTTTCATATGGGAAAACAACATTTAACTATGTGTGATATCAACCTAAAACTGAAACTCTCCCAGTGAAACAACCTTGAGTATAACAAAAAATAAAATTTGCAACAAATACAAACCTTCTTGAAGACCACAAGATGCTTCTCTGCTTGGGAGGCAGACAGCTCCCCTGGTCTTTCACGACCCAAGGCAGAGGGGGGAATCAGGTGAAGCAGCAGCAAAATCGATGAGAGGTCACTGTCCCAACCTGTGTTAAGAGAAATTTGATGTTAAATTGACCATTAAAATCTAGTGATTAGGCAATAAAATCTTGTGATTATGCAATCACACAAAAATTGAATCCTACATAATGTGGAAAGTGATCCTTACTCATGTCATCATCTACTTCAGCTGATACCCGGGAGTATCAGCTGATAATATACCTTGATTAAAATAATCAAAGTATATTATCCAAGGTATGCACTGGATTTAACAAAATCTTTAATTTCATCTAGATGGATAACTAAAGCCTATTTACAAATTACCCATTCTTCTCTGTCATATCAGCTGCCAGTATGTTAAACATTTTCCTTCTGGTTTCATCTGTAAGGAACTTGCTTTGATTATATTCCTTCATGACCTGTTCCCTACCAGGTTTGTTGTTAAGAATGGATTCCACCAACTTCAAACAACAAAACAGTTCGACTTTTATTAAATACATATCAAGACAGTAATTGTTATAAAAAAAAAACAAACATTCTCTTAAATATAAGCGATAATAAAGCAGCGTGTATTATAAGATTGGTGGATCACCAGGATTTATTTGTTTATTTTACTTGTTTGTTTATTTTTAATAGGGTTTTTTATGCACCAGTAACAGTAAAAACGAATTAAGCTAGATTTGACGCACTGAACTTGGTGCGAGGATGTGCAAACCAATTGCCCCATCTCTGCATTTGCCCTTTGGCCGAACGCCTCTGATTTTATTTTTATAACTTAACATTTTACACAAAAACTGTTCTAGCACCCCTACTGAGCATAGCAGGTTTTCTGGGGGAAACAGTGATAAAACAAAATACTTTTTTTTGCGTTAGTTTTTGAGAGTCAAAGCTTACATGCTTAGCTTCTGTGTCCAGAGGCTGACATTTAGTGGAATGACTGAAAGAATGAGTGTCTTTTGAGAATCAGATGAGTTTGGTTGAGATTCGTCAGGCAATTCCACCATGGAGACAAATTCTGACCATAAGAGAAGCAGAAGAAAAACAAAAAACACTAACCACAATGAAATAGCAAGCTTATTAAATATGAACATGAATTACAAATATAACAAACCAGTTTCATATTTGATGGTTAGGACTCCAGCTGAGGGATCCTTAAAAACATCCTCAAATACATCTTCACCCATCTCAGTCCCAGAACTGTCAACAACCTTCAGGCCCTGTGTTATAGCTGGCACGCCAAGTTTTGAAAATGCTAGAGAAAAAGGCAAATGCTTGTCTAAACCATAATTATGAGGTTATGTTGGTCTAATACTCACATGTGCATAGACTCTGGAACATTACTTTTGGATAAACAATGTGAAGTAACATTACAAGCACCTCATAGTTTCCTGTATAAAGCTTACCTGCTATCAAAACGTCCTTCAGATTCGGCTCTGTTAGTCGGACAAATTTTTGCAGCTCGCCAACTCCTGGCACTAACGCAAGCAAACGCCGATATAAATTTACTTAGCAAAAAAAAAAAAAAGCCATACCGTGAACATGAGACTTATTTTTTCTAATCCAGACATTTTTTGCTGAATTTATGTTGCATCTCTAAAATAAATAAAACACATATTTATGCAATATAGCTTACATATAATATAGCCGTATTAAACGAGCTAGCCGTTTAATACGGCTAACTCCGTCAGGTTAGCCATATTAAACTCAGTATTAAGATGTCAAAACTCACTCATATACCGGGGTACAAATAAAATATTCTTATAAAACAATTCAAATTGTATTATTACCCTATAAAAAGAAACTTACCGCAGGAGAACAATGGCGTCCACGCAACGGTTAGACTTGTTGGTTTGAGAGGAGGAGGTGGGCAGAGCTTGTCAGAGTCAAATTGACACGACGTGTATACACAGTGGCGCAGTTGGTAGAACTGTTGCCTTGCAGCAAGAAGGTTCTGGGTTCGATTCCCAGCCCAGGGAGTTTCTGCATGGAGTTTGTATGTTCTCCCTGTGCATGGTGGGTTCTCTCCGGGTACTCCAAATCTCCAAATTGTAATTGTCCCAAATTGTGTGTGTGCAAAAACACGCACACACAGTTGTTCGCATGGTTGTTTGTCCTGTCTGTCTCTGTGTTGCCCTGCACAGACTGGTGACCTCTCACCCGGAACGTGGCTGGAGATAATAAATAAATAAATGGATAATAAAAATGGATGGATGGATGTATACACTCTGGAAATTTACACCCACACTAGGTGGCGTTATACTCAATCTGTTGTTGTATTAGTCAATGAATTTTAACAAAACATATTTAACACTGCGAAATTTACTGTGTAAAGAACCAGACTTGCTGAGCGGGTCACATTACATATCACTCAGCTTTTTAATTTAACGACTTTATAGACTTTTCAGCAATGAACAACAATATTTAAATTATTCTGCTAATACGACTGGGTTCTAGTAGTATGACTGTATTCTTGTATTTGAAAATGAACATTTTCTCAGCCTAGCCATAAAACACTGTCATGCTTGCTTTACTGACCTCTGCTGCTGTTTTTCTTTTCACTGTCAAACTTCTCCTTCTCTCCTCTATGATGGTATATTTCAAAACATCCGCGCTTGTATGCTTCGCTCCGTTTTTTTTTTTCCCCCTCTGCTCCGTTTACAACAGTGTTGTGTAGCTATTTCTACTGGATTGAACAGGCAGCCTGTTGATTAGTTTGAACACTGTTGCTACCTAGTGACAGGAGGCTTGTTTATCAGTTAACATGAATAAAGACAATTATAAAGTCCTGCCTCCCCAGGGGGGCGTGGCAAAGTGTCAGGGGGGGGCGCGCCCCTCTATTTGAGCAGTACTGGGTTAAGGTCAGGACTCTGTCCAGACCAGTCAGTTCTTCAACACCAAAGTCACTCATGCATGTCATTTTGGAGTTTGCTTTGTGCACTTGTGAACAGTCATCTTTAAACAGGAAGTGCTCATCCTCGAACTGTTCCCACAACTTTGGGAGAATGCGGGTGTCCGAAATGCTTTGAAGTCCATTTCTAGTACGCTGAAAAGCTAATAGCTTCTTTAGCTGACACTAAAGTGTTGAGGCCAACTTCTGAAAAACACAATGTCACCATTTACTGGAATTTTTACAACCACTTACATTTTGTTATAATCCCACAAAATCTAAATCTGTTTACTGAAATACTGTTGTTGATTTTATGGTTTTGTAAGGAGGGGGGATTTTCCTGAAGGCAAGCTGTTTTTCACTTACAGAACATCTTTAGAAAGCTTCAAATAGGAGTCATTGCAGTAAGATAGCAGCAGCTATAATTACACAATTAATCAATCGTATTGTTTTGCAGATTCACCACATAATGTAGACAGAGCAGATGGATTGCTTAATTTTCTACAACAAGAGAATTCTGAAATCTATTGGAGAGCTTCAAATGTCTTTTCAAGACATCATCAGTTGACTTACGACTGCAAAGAACTGATCAATATGTGATTTAGCTATGGGGATTATGAAAAAGAGACATTGGCTTTAATTATGTTCTTCAAGCACCATTTGTTACTGACATTATCTGTGAGGTACAAAAATAAAATGAGCCTCCCATTTAACCGTGTTATTTCAAAAGAAACAACAGACAATAGAGAAATGGTGATTACCTAATACCAGCAATGAACAACAAAAGATGAAACAAATTAAAATATGATCTGTACTTCCGTGTCTCCAAAAATTGTTCAGCCACATGTCTTAAAAGAAACGATCAGAGCTCACTTTGTCCTGACTTACTGCATTGCTTACCCCAGTTTTGTATGTGATGAACATCCTACACTGTAATCACTCTGTCTGCCTTCTATGATAAGGCTGCCTCCCTTAAATGTTCCACCCTATTTTTACCTCAATTTCAAATCTTCTCTCTTCTGATTGCATGCCCACAGGTACTGTAGTCCAGATTTACCAGAAAAGAGGTGGGTTAAGACTCCCTCATCCTTCCACTTAGCACATATCAATTTGAATATGTAGCAAGCATTGTGCTGATTCAAAAGGCAAAGAGGCCTGGTCATTTTATGAAGTGTTTGAGATTGAATAGCATGATAAACTAATGGGGAAATGCTTTAACACACTACGTGATAAAATAGATCAAATATATTTATTGTATCCATCCATTACCAGACACCCTGAACTTTTGGCACGTGGGTCATTTCATCATGACACTATGCCAGATTAGACTGAGAATTAAATTAGCTTGTTTTGTCAGCTTGACTGAAATGATATAAATTGTGACTAAACTATAAGGCCTATAAGCCTGAAATAGATTTAGTTCTTTGACTTTCATCTTACCACTACAAAAACATATTTATAATGACCTTTCTATCTTTAGAAATTATCATCTTACTTTTTTCCAACTGGCAGTGAATGGATTTGAAGTTGCTAAAAAAGTTTTTTTTGTCATCTCCCTTTATTATCCAGCTAGTATTATCTAGTAATAAATCATGGCAGAATCTCTGCACCACTGATTATCATGAGAGAAGTTTCCAAGGACTAAATTATAATACTTGTAAGAAAAGTAGCACATATTTTAATATTTTATTATTCAAACACAAAGTTGGCACCATAAATCATGGTGTGTTCCAAACATGGGTACAAATCACTGAGCATAGTTTAAAAGTAAACTGACCGTTCAGTTATTCAAAGGTCCCTTTAAAGTAGATTATGCATAACTAATATACAACTATGGTTAAAAATAATGACATAATGGCATGATAGAACACTATACTGCAGGACAAACTTTCTAATGCTGAAAAATACTAGTTAAAAGCAAAGTGGCACTAATTTTTTTTTCATAATGTCAGAATTACACATTCTTCATATAGATTATTGTCACATATTTAAAAATTGTGAAGTCTTAAAAATTCCATATACAAATATATAATCTTAAACAGACATGACAGTTAATGAGTCAATTCAGGGTCAAAACCTGAGCTGCAGGTAAATGAAACATATGTTAAAGAAATAAATAAATATTTGTGGCACCTGCAGCTGTTGATGTTGCCATTTTATATGACAGTCAACAGTAGTTTTGCAGCTACCTGGGTGAAACACAGCACTGAAAGTATTTTTGTTCAATGGAGAAAAAAATCTATCTTTATTCAAGACGACAGATTGACACCATACCCACACTTGCATGGGGTATTTTTAGAATTGTAGCTTTTCTACCTGCTTTGTTGTTGTTCTACAAACTAGAGAACTCCTTTCTCTGTGACAATGTTCCATGCTTACTGATGCCAGTGCCTCTGGAGGTGTAGACCGGGTGAGTAGGTGGCTTGAGACATTCACTCTATAGTCTTCATGGACAGTTTACAACACTAGAAAGGAAAGGTAAAATGAACCAAATCTCATCAGTTTCCCAGGTGTTAGAACAGAGCTGCACCTCCCTCACTCACCATGAATCTGATAAGACTGCAGGGAGTTCAGACCTGTGGGCATCTGAGCTGGCAGCCAGACACAGGTGATCTGCTGAACCTCACCACTTAGAAAAAGCAAACCAGAGGCTGTTTTCAAAATCTAGTTGCAAAATCTTTAAATGAGATTATTAATCAGCAAACAATAAACAAATACTTTCCAGTCTCACTTTTTTGTTATATATTTTTGAAGTGATAATGACAAATAAACAACTCATCCATCCATTTTCTATTCACCCTTAGTCCCTTAACGGGGTCGGGAGGGTTGCTGGTGCCCATCTCCAGCTACGTTCCGGGTGAGAGGCGGGGTACACCCTGGA
>CAEGAE010043752.1:0-18147 GCA_903067095.1 Girardinus metallicus
ATTATTAGACTGAGGCAGCCAGACGAGTTCATTTAGCTAAGTTATTATATTTAGATAAATATTATTGCTGAGGGGCTCAAGCAGGCCTCCTGACATACACATTAAAATAATTACAAACTGAAAAAAGTTTTCTTGAAAAGAAAAACAAAACTCAAAAGGGCACAAAGGGCATCAAGGATGAAAGGGGCAGGGGCTCAAGCCCCCCTGACCCCCCCTCTGCACGTGCCTGCTGGCTGGTTGAGGTAAACTTAAGACACGAACTTTCTCTTACAGATCGCTTTCTGCTTTCGTCTGGTTAGTTAATGTTGAGCCCAAACCTCATGAGGAACAAGTAGTGTTTAGCTTTGAGCTAAATATTTAGCTAGCTAATCAAATATTCAGTTTGAAACTTAAATTACCCAGATTATTGCTGCTAATCTTTGACTGTTACATCACAAATTGCTCCCCATTCTCTGATACTTTATTGACTTCATGGATTGTTGGATAAGGTGGTAATTCTTCTGTCAAACACTCGACATTAATAACTGCAGCAGATTAAATCTGTGCAGCAGCAGAAACTAAGTCTGAATTTCTGGCCTCACTGTTTATTGTTGGCTCTTGATTTGGTAGATTTTAACAGATAAATGCTCTTCTCCTTTTTTCACACGATATCAAGAAGTAAACACCAGCATCAGAGCGGGAGGCGGGGGTTAGCGTGACCGTTTTTTACCGTGGCAGATCGACTCCCAGCCCAGGGCGTCATTCCATCAAGGGGCGGCGTGTGTTCTCAAACAAAAACATTAGCCATCAGTTTTTTCTCACGTTTTGGACGTTCATCCAATGAGAAGTTGGCAATGGATGAACGTGTGAACGCTCATGACACTGAAGTTGGTATCTGACTGACAGACTCCCGTTCAGTCCCATATTTAAAGGGCAAGCACACCGTTGCGCTAACAGCATGCTAACTGCTGGTGGTCGTCTCTAAAACAGCGGAGAAACAAGCTGTGTGAACAAAGATGGGTTTCGGTTCCTGCTCTGATCAGTTAATTATCACAGCAGGAAAACAAAATAAACTACATAGAAACGAGTAGCAGCTCGTTTGATTACTCAGTTTGATTTTATTAGTCAAATTGAGTAACTTTTATGTCTGACTGGAAGTGGAGGGATTCGTGTACAAACTAACATGGTGTCAGGGCAGCTAAAGAAGGCGGTGGAGCCCGTCCTGTTCTCCTCGGCATCATTCCCGTGACCTGGCTGCAGATGACGCAGAATGAACGGATTTAATTCAGAGCTGCTTCTAAAGTTCGGTCTAGATTTTAAGGTTCCAGAATTACAGGAAAGTGACGTCAAAACGTGACCAGATGCTGAGAGCAGATCAACGAGCCAAACCTTCCAGCTGAACAGACGCTGAAGTTTTAACTAGATCTAGAGTTATAGATCTAGAGCTTCAGCTCTTCCAGCTGGAAACCAGAGATCAGGCTGACCTCTGACCTCTGACCTCTGACCTGAACATTCAGAGCCACATAAAGACGGTTCCAAAGTCGGCCTTCCGAGGACTAATGTGAGTTTTTATGCTAAACTACCAAAACTCAGAGTTTCTTTAAGTCAAAACGTAGAGATTAACAGCTGGAACACTTTTCACCTCTTTCCTTTTCTGTAATGTAACGATTTTCCAGTTGTTTTATTTTCTTTTTCATCATCTAAAGCTCTTTCTACGCCCTGTTGCTGAAATGGGTTTTATAAATAAATTTGCTGCACACATTTCATTACTCATATTGATGTGTAATCTGTTTCAGCAGAAATCAGGAATATTTTGTTATAGAAAGATTTAAATCCCGAAAAAATGATTGTGACCCAAACGAACCCAAAACAGGACCAGTGAAAATCAGGTTTAATATCAAATAGAATCATCTTTTCTACTGGGCCGTCCAGGAATCAGTCCAGATGGAGACGAATCAGAATTAAACTAAAAACACAGATCAGCTTTAAAACGTGCAGAGAAATGGAAAAAACGAGCTTAGAAAGCAGAACAGAACCTCGTGATCCAGTTAGAAAGCTGCTCCCACTTCTCTATCGTCTGCTTTGAAGGCAGTCCCATCAAAATATCAACCTATAAATACCTAAAACCTCTAATATTCTGTCCGTGTGATGGATATGTATCCCTCTGGGAGGCAGAACTCCTGAGTTCCTTCACCTGCGCGGCTGAGAAACTCGTTCTCGGGTTTACTGACAATCTACAGATTTCTTTTCTCCACACCAAGAAGCTGTTGCAGAAACCGCTGAACCACATCAGAGAGAAAAACTGAACCGGAGGAAGCAGCTGCTTCCCAGTGTGAAGCTGCTTCAGCCTTTCCAAAGTAAAACGATTCAATAAACTGAAGTCGTCTCTGGTAGACATGATCGATCTGAAGCAGATCTGAACATGAAGCGTGACCCATCTAAGTCTTGTTACTGAGCCAATCACCTGATGACCTGCAGCCCTCCACAGACCCACATCAGCAGCAGAATTAAAGCTGGAAATGATCAGATTTACCTGCTGGACTCACCTGTGAGCGTCTGCCAGCCCGAACCTGCAGATTACTGCTCTGACTTCCTCTCTCTGTGAGCTGCGCTGCAGTCGCAGCGTTGCCCTCTGAGCTGCTGCCGGGGGGAGGAGGAAGAGAAAACTTAGACCTGTCTGCACTGCTGCTCATTTGCAAAGCAAAAACAGTCAGTTTTCCTGGTCCGCTGTTTTCCAGAGAAAACCCGTTTACAGGCTGCAGGAGGAAGAAGCTCATAATGACGCCTGTGTTGTTCTACTGGAGCAAACGCTGTTTATGAGGGAAACTGCAGCTAAACAAGCAGAGCTGCAGCTGGAGGCGTCTGATCCTCTGGAGTTTCCTTCAGCTTGAGCCACCAGAGCAGAGCAGACTAACCGCTTCGGTAAGGCTTTATTTGAAGCTCTGAAAGACTCTTCATGAGTCAAACATGCATAAAGACTCCAGTCGATGTGTCATGTCAGTCTTAAGCAAACCACCTCAAATAAAATGTTTCCATCATTTGTATCCAGAACCATCAGCAGATCAAACCTCTGTCAGGATTAGTTTAGTGTTTGTGCTTCAGGTGGCGTCCCACAGGGCTCCGTACTCGTCCCCCATTGTTTTCACTTCCTGCTGCTGTTTGGAGCGATTCTAACTCAGTACCAGGTATCCTCACTACTGATCTGCTGGCTGACAGTAGCTTTGCTTCTATCAAATTGTTATGTGACATTTTAGCAAACTCCCAAAAAAGAAAGAAAATTGGAATTATTTCCATCTATAGGGTGAAGCGAATCAGCCAGGCAAAGCAGACTTTGTCAGACGCTGCGCATAACAAACAGGAAATATTTCAGAAACTATCACAGACCACACATTGCAGAAAGACTCCCCTCTGAGCCGGACGTTCGGATGTTGAACCTTCTCAGAGTTTGGTGCCTCTGGTAAGGCACAGATCTATAATGTCTTTCCATCTTTTTTAACTTTTTTTTTTTTTGGAAAAGCCAAGAACTACCTCAGCATAAAACCTTTTTTGTGAAACTAGGAAGTTATTTCTAATTCTTCCGTTTCTAATGCGACACCGTTTATCAAACCGCATAAAAAATGTTGATGGAAAAACGACGAACAGAAGAATGAATGTAACCCATTTGGTGGCCATGACAGAAGTCGGCGAACTCACCTTAAACCAGAAACAGAGAGAAATATTGGACATTTTTAAAATAATCAACATTCAGAAGTCTGTTACTCCAGACTCGACTGTTGGAAACAAACTGATGGCAGGACCAGAACCGGATCCAGCAGGACCAGAACCGGATCCAGCAGGACCAGAACCGGATCCAGCAGGACCAGAACCGGATCCAGCAGGACCCGGTTTGATGCATTGATTCTCTGATGAATCCTCTGGACGTCCTGGGAGGAAAAGCCTGGAGTCGCCATGACTTCTGGGTGTTCTGGTTAAATCTGAGGCCAGATGTGAACTGGACCCAATCCTGAAGCCACCTTTGGGCCGGTTGATCCAAACTTTGGCTCTGTGTTGCTTCAGGTCACACTTTGACCCATTTTAATCAGAAACTTTAAGTTTGCAGCCAGAAAGTTGATAAAATACTCAATCTGATGTTCTAATACACCAGGATATTCTACCGCCGTTTTCTGTCTGCCTGGGCCCAAACTGCTGATCGGACTGTGGGAAGCCTGCAGTCTCTTGTCGGTTCTGTCTGAGGTTCTGATGACCCTGCGGGGGTCCAGGAATTAGAGGTTCTGTGGAGATGCTGTACATTATTAAAACTGGGGCAGCCAGTAGAGGGCAGCAGAGGGACGGAGGTGGCCGGCAGTCACCAAAGCAACCAACAGTTGCAGAAAGAGGCTGGGATTTGAACCCACAACCCAGCAGTGCCACCAGTTTAGCGTAAAGTAGCTCCCTCCTAACAATTTTAACGGATTATTTCTCAGAAAACCGGTTGAGGTTTATTTTCCTTCCTTGTCGGTCCGATCTGAGGAGCCGGTTTGCGAGGCAGCATTCCTGCTATCAGGAAGTCTGCTGGGATTCTCCCTGAAGAGGGAAAAGCATCAAGACTAGACAAACCGCAGCAGGAAGATGTGCAGCTATTTGGCTCTTGCTGAGAAAACCAACAGTTCTGGTCCAGGTCAGGAGTCCAACCAAACCGGACCGCCCCGACTTTATTCTCAGATTCATTTTCATTACAATCTAAACTTAACAAATAGAACAAAACTCAACCGGATTTTTACTTCATTTCTGGTAAAAATTAAAATAACTTTAAAGTTAATACGAGCCAATAAACAGAATCTTATGAAACAGTAAATGTGTTTGAAACTTAGTACAGAAAAAGATTTTTATCTCTAACACCTTCAGTATCTCTGTTCTCATCAAAATCGATCCTGTGAAACTGACTTCCTGTCAAGGACAGTAAGTGATTCTGTCGGATTGATTATTTAAGCAGAAATAAGTTGAGTCTGTTGGATTCTCACCTGATAGTCAAAGATTTTAAAAAAGGAGAGAAAACGGGAAAATGTACCTGTCCGTGCTTCCCTCTGGTGGTCATGAACATTACTGCACCACTGCCTGGCAAAATGAGGAAAAAAATGAACAAAGATAAAAACAAGACAGTGACAAATATAATAATTATAATAGGCTTGGCTAATGTCGGTGTTTATTTTATTATTGTTTGTTTAGAAGTTGATTTGTAAGATTTTATCGCACAGAACCAGTAAAATCCATATGAACAACAATATCCCAACAATAAAACTGTTTGTTTCATACAGACTAATGAAGATGTTTGTTCATGGGAGGAAAACTGGGCAGCAACATTCCTGCATCAGGTTTATGTTGTTACGCACTTTAAACACTAGATGGCGGCAAAGAAAATAAAAACTAGAGGCGTCATAGCAGCCATTCAGACTTTAATTCAACAAAATAATCCTGACAAAGTCACGGCTTGCACAATAATTGGCAACCCCAATATTTTTGTTAGATGAATACAAATTATTTTTTTGTAAATACTTTACTTTTTCAGGAGTTTTTAATAAACTATCTATGACTTCCTGTTTTAATGGGATATAAATACATGTATGATATAAAACTGAGGCCTATTTCTTTGTGCTACTGTTCAAAGCAGGAAAAACAAGAAAATCTGCAGCTAAAACAGATTATAAGTCAGAAAAAGCCTTAAAAAATATCTGCTGGTCTAAATAAGTTCATTTACACCAGTCAGAGCAGTAATTTAAAGTTTAGATCCACAGAAACTTGAACCTTTGTGATGCTGTTTCTTTTCCAAAGACTTCTTGATGTCTTGCTACAGTGCAGAACATCAAGTTTCCACCTGCTGGAAGAAACCTGCAGGTTGAGGTAAAGACAGGATCCATCGCTGATGGACAAAACATCACCTTCACCAGGTCTACCATCAGGGAGGACGCTGCAGTGTCTCCAACAACCAGAGGTCAAATATCTACTTTTTAGTCTTCTGGTACTTCAAATCCTGACATGAAACCTCTGAGGGTGGTCCGCCGCCTCCTCTCCTCAGAAAATCTTCTGATCTGGATCTCCTGCATGTCATAAACTCTTCAGACCTCCAAGAGTCATTTGGTGCTTGTCTGATCATCCTAAACGCTGAAATATAGATTAATTGACAGCTTAGATTACAGTTCACAAAAAGCTTTGCTTAGCATGAAAGTGAAGCTTCATTCACTGTGTGAGTCTTAAAATACAAATCTTTCACTTAAACTAGCTCAACAATGATTGACCCACCAATCTTTGCTCTCTCTTTCTTCTTCTGTGGGTCGCTCTCTTTAGAAGACGCCAAAGTGGAATATTTGCCTACATCTTCTTTATAGCCAACATCTCTAACATGACAGCATTGCACCAATGAAGCTTCTTTGTCATCTCCTCTCTATGTCTTTGTCTCCAAACAGTCTCTTGGTGAAAATCTGAACATTTTCAGCTTTCTTTGTGTCAGTGCCATCGTCTTCAAACTGTCCATCATGGCAGGTCTTAGTGCCTTCTTGATAACCTTCCCTTTACCCCCGTAGCTCCTTCCATCACTGATCTCCCAATTCTTCCATCCTCCCAACCCACTATGTTCGTTCTTAATCTCATTGACCTTTAGGTCCTCTGTGAACCCACCTGCCAGTCCCACAGCACACCTCGCCACTGTCTCACTGCCCTTGTATATGTCCAGTAACACCTGCAGTCTGCCATCATTGACCTCTTCATACAGATTTGACACCTAATTGTCTCCATTCTGTAGATCAGCAATAACACATGGCAACTCTGAGACATGTTCTGTTCCTTTCTGTTGACAAACTTAAAGCCAAAAATGAAAAAAGACAGAAAAAAGGCTCTGACATTAGGCAGCTTTTTATTGCCAGCATATTATTGGACATACAGGACTCATAGAGGACTCGTCATGACAAAGACAACAAAAATTCATTGTGTGAAACCTTTATGATGACAGATATCTTCTCACGTTCCACTTATACAAAGTCTCTTTGTGTCCTAATTTGGTTGATATTTTCATGTCTCATATCAGTGCAACAAGAGATTCTTCTAAGGACACGTTTCCCTAAATAGAGGCTCCTATCGTCCATAATGTTTTTTGGACCACAACTTTGACCTCACAAACGTTCTCGGTTTGAGGATTCCTCATCAGTTTCTTTCTCCATTGGTGCACAAACATGTTCAGCCTCCTGTCTCCTGTTGGCCAAGATGTTGCCCAGACTCTTTGTGGTCATCAAGGATCTGCTGTGCTCTAATTGCCTCCTCTTCCAGGATCTGCTCTGTCCTTGTCTTCTCTTTCAGTGTCTTCTCTTGCTTTGCATCCATTCCTCCATCCCCCCGTTTACATGTTGCTCAGACTCTGATTGGTTGTCAGAGGCTTCCTCCTCTTTTTACTGGACAGTTTTCTTATAAGCGACTTTCTGAAGTTTCGACACATTAGGAAGTAGATCAGGGGGTCTAGGCAGACATTCATCGCCGACAGGAATAGAGTCCCCTCTTTGATCTGGTGAAGCAGGATACTGTTGCCTTCGCTGAAGCTTGACGATGACATCTGGCTCATGGTGTACGGCACCCGGCAGACGTGGTACGGCACATAGCAGACAAAGAACACTGCCAGAATGCTGAAGATGTTGCGGTTGGAGTTCCGGTAGATGCCCCGGTTGTCGCGCCGCATGCAGCGGTACGTCTTGTAGACCTGGTAAGCTATGAAGGTGTAGGAGAACCCTACGATAAGTAGTGTTACCCAGAATAGAGACATGTTAATATGGATGGATACTCTGTGCCACTGGGCACCAAGTGGCGTCTTCAGCTGCATGCATTTTGTGAGGTTATGGTCTTTGGCTGGCCAGGTTGCCAGCATGGCGTTGGGTGCAGAGTATAAGAAGAGGAGACCCCAGGTGAGAACCGCCAGGACCCGGGCAACGGTGGTATTCTGCATAAGATTTAGATCAGACGCTCCACAACATTTCGTCTTGAAGGAGGAGGTGCTTGTGGATGAAGATGCATGTTGGGAAATCTTGACATAGC
Organism: Girardinus metallicus; assembly: GCA_903067095.1. Lineage (NCBI taxonomy): Eukaryota > Metazoa > Chordata > Actinopteri > Cyprinodontiformes > Poeciliidae > Girardinus > Girardinus metallicus. Next base: position 8,032 of record CAEGAE010043752.1, read on the forward strand.
GCTCAAGGCTGATGTAGCCTATGAATAGCATTCCTACATACATAGACATGTAGAAGAGCACGGCATTGAATCGGCAGTTGAAAATCCAAAGGTGGCAGCTGTTGAAGCCCATTTTCACTGCTACCCTGATGGGAAAGGAGAGCAGCATGAGGAGGTCAGCCACCACCATGTTCTTCAGGTAGACCACCAGAGCAGAATCTGCTGGGACTCTGAAGAAGATCCAGGCCGCCATGCCATTTAGCACCACACCCACAACGAAGAGGACGATGTAGAACGACGGGAGGACCTGGTTGGTGAAGACAGTGTTACTGCCGGTTTTGTTGGTGGGGATCTTGGAGCAGTTAAAGAGGTCCATACCTGGAAAAAATCAGTAACACATGATATAAAAATGTTTAATAAAACTTCAAAACAATTTTTATTCAAGACTGAAATCCTCTCACAGAGTTAGTATGCTTAGATTAACTGAGTTACATTTTTAAATGATTGCCTAAAACCTCGGCAATAACAGTTTAGGAAGTTGTTCTATTAACTCAGGCTTTGTGCTTCAGGTTTTTTGTGCATTCATCTGACTCTGGTTTATTCATAATTCTGCAGAAGGAATCTTTGAATTATAGATTGCCCAAACGAGACCTTGTCTCTGTTTGAGGGACGAGACACGAAGCTGATGTTCAGTTCCAGTCCAGAGCTGAGAAGAGAAGCGCAGCGTTATGCTATCCCAGCTGAACCAACGCTGCTGCCATTACAAATCCATCCCCATTCCAGAGCAGCGAATGCTTCACGGTCCGAGGCGATGTGTGCTAGCTGCACTCACGCTCAAAGTTGCTAGCTAAGCAGTTAACTGTTCCCTGGTTCTCCACACTGGCATAGCGATGGGAAATAAAGCTAAGCTTTTCATGTTTTAATATCCCTGATTCACAAGGATGACTCAAGTAAGAGGCTATGTGTCTATGCAGAGATAAATTAGTTTGGATGAACAATTCCTATGTCGTTGTTCATTTCACTGTGTTTTTATGACTTTCTATATGACTTTAATCCTTCAAGCTGCTTGGGTGCAACCAGGCCATGGAGCCTGTGGTATACACAGTGTTTTATGAGGTTATTGACTAATAAGAATCATTTTCCTTCCCTTTCTTGCTACTAAGCTACATAAGACAGTCCTTAAAACATGCTAAGGTGGCCTATTTTCTTAAAAGCTAAACGTTATAAGCTAAAGGTAAAGCTAGATGCTAAGACAGCTCTGTGATCCAACATTTCAAAACCTCTTTTTCCAGTTTGTGCGGTCAACCTGTAGCAAACCGCAGGCGATCATAAACAACTTTATTATTAGGGTACTTTGGACTTAAAACAGATTGTATGAAACAGCAAGATGTCAGCTTCTTTTTTGTGAATAAACTCGTCTATATTGAAGTTATCTGTGTTTATGCTCTACATGTGTAGTGTCTTGGTGTTGGAAAGACAACAGTGGCTTCATCCATTATTTTAACATCCAAGCCTAAGCAGGGAGGTATTTATAAAGCAGACTGAATTATTTAGCTGTTATTTTCCTGATAATCAGGTGGTGCCCTGACTTGGATCTAAACTACTAGTTTAGTTAATAATTGCCCAGAGCCGTTATTTACTCACAGCCAGATCAGACCTATTGTTACACATCTCAGGTACTACAGCCTCAGTTTTACAGACTTTCTGACAGGTGTGTGGAATAAAGTTATTTAGTCAGAATTTCAGCCGTTTCCCCTGATTACAGTCAATTAGAAAATCCACGTTTAAGTCCAGTTCCATCTGTTGCTTGTGACTGCTGTCATCAGCTGCCAGTTTGACGTCAGATATCAAAACCAGTCTGTGGGAAAACGACGATCATCAAACTGGTTTCATGCATCACATGCAAATCTCCAATTCCACTTAATGGTGCTGAAATGCCACAGATGCTGTTTTTAGTTGCCAGTTAAAACACGGCAGTGATCTTCCCAGCTGTTTCTGTAGAAGTGATCTTTGTGCACAGTGGGAAAAATTTTGCATGAGTCATTTGTTAGGCAAGTGTGCCTCTGTGTGCAGCTCTTTGTGTCCGTCTGGGATGGTGTGTTGATGATGAGCTGATACTCTCTGGGGTTGGAAGAGTTTAAGTAGTTTGTTCTGATCCAACTTCCTTCTAGAAAGCAAAGTGCAGCCACCAAAATACTAACTCTCCATGTATCGGTGCAGGATAGAAGAAGCTCTCCTGATTGACTGGTTTGAGTGAATAAACCAGACTGGACCATGTTGTTCTGGTCATGGTCCAGTCTGATAAACTGGACCGCCTGGTGATTCCCAGATTTTCCTCGACCATGTTAACGTCACTGTGGGCAGAGACGGAGACAGGTGGAGGGGGGCCTCCCTCACCTGAATCCAGGTGTGGTGGTAGCAGTGAGGTCTCTGTTACCAGCAGCATGTTAGAGGAAGAGCCGGTCCGTCAGTTTCCTCTCTACTATAGACCAGGGCTGGCCAAACCTTTGCTAGCCAAAGTGAACAAAGACAAATACATTGTTGCTTAGCGGGGCACCATCTTGTTTTTCATCAGATACAAACCTGGAGTATTGCTTTGATTCTTTCATGGAAGTTTGAGAAATCCTTTAATCTCCATGGTAACCATTCAGCTGCATAACACCTGGATGGACCTAGCCCCGCCTTCAAGGTGCAGCTCCTCCCCACTCCCCAGCTCCTTCAGACTAGCCAGTAGCAATTAGCAAACGCCTGGTAGAACTGCTGAGCTGGTCATAGGAGCTGCTGCTCAGAGCAACGCTGGTAAAACATTAAAGTGTTAAGAGAGGAGCCATGTTGGGATGACTTCCTGGAGACGGAGCTTCAGAAAGCTTCAAACTTTCAAATTGATTTTAAATACATGTTTCAGAACCATCAGGATCCCAGAACAGACAGATCCCCCTGACCCCTAACCCCAAACAGTGTTGCATGACTGAGTAGTTATATCGTCTTTGTACAAAAATTAGGAGTCATCCTTCATTTTATTTGTTTGATGGAACAATATCGCACCGCTTGTTTTCTCTATTTGGAGAAAAACATACTTCTATTTTTACGACACCAGACTTTTTACTTTTACATGATTAATGTTGTTTTGAAGTAAACTTTCTGCACACTGTGAGTAATTTTACTGAATGAAAAGGAAACGTGACTCAAACAGAAATGCACCAAACTCTGACACCTCCAGTTTTGTGGTAGTGACACCTCTTGTCTTTACACCAGCTTTGTTATTTTAATGTTGTTTTCTATCTGCCGGCCATGATGAGCCGCTCGGAGGCGACGGAACAGTGAACACCGTCGAGTCAGCGGAAGTAACAACTCAATCCAAAAATACTTTATTGATCCCAAAGGGAAATTAAATGGGCAGTTTTCCAAGTTTTATACAGCAAATAAAAATGTCTTATGCCTGAATCTGATATTTATTTATTAGTATTTAAAATACTAGAATATGCACATAATTTTAAAAATGTCATCAAGGTGACTTCCTTTTGGTAAAAGTTCCTTTTGGTACTTTTACCAAGTATTTGTTAGATTTATTTTACCAAATATGTTCCCACTCTAACCGGAGTAACTTAACGGACGCTGTTTTTTACGATGAAGTGCTACTCTTACTGGAATCCAGTGTTTGGGTCACGCCACCCACCTCTGGCTGCGTAGGAGAAGGTTGGAATTGGACCTTCCTCCCTGCCGTTGTCTCTCTGGCTCTCAGACCCGGAGTCCTGGTTCTGCTCGGCTCCGACCCGTTGGCTTCATTCGCTGTGTTGCTGCAGAAAATCTGCTTCCCTGTCCAGACGCGGCGTGTTGCTGTCATTGTCAGTGTGACCACAAACCACACCTTCCTGAAACAATGCTCATTCATTTCAGATATTTCCATGATGGTGCTGAGCTGGTGTCAGACTCTAAGCTGGTTAGGATGAAATAACAGACCTGAAGAGAGCAGCTTTACTGCGCCCAGGAAACAGGATGCGGTTAAGAAAAACATCAAAACAATGATTAAAATCTGATGCAAAACCGAGTAAACACGACTGACACACATGATGGACATTAGTGGACCTGGATAACAGCGTTGATGGCAACAAGATCAGAACCAGCTGTGCTGGTCCAGTTTCACATAAGTACAGATACTGGGAGCATCTGGAGCTGTTTGTAAAGTTACACAGTCAAAAATTAGCAGCAATAATTTGGGTTATTTAGCCTGTTTAGAAATAAACTGGTTTCTAAACCAGCATGCTTTTCATTCATTAGTAAGTGTTTGAGTTTTAAGCTAACCAGCTAGCCTCTCAACTAAAGATTTAGCTTCAGGCTAAATATTTTACTTGCTGACAAATCACAGGAGGTTTACTTTAGTTTTTTGTTTCCTTTAATGTCTTTGCAGAAACTAAATTTAAAGCATTTGTCTGCACAAATTTGAAGCAAAAGTGCATAAAAGCAAATGCTAGTGCAGCAGAGTGGATGTTCATTTAACCCACAATGACACCTTGTCATGGAGAACTGTTAATAGTATTTTTAGTTTCATAAATTTAACTGGGAAACTAAATACTTAGCATGGTACATATTTAGTAGCAAGTTAAATAATTAGTTTGAGGCTAAGTATATAGGTTGGTATTTAAAATGAGTTTAAAACTGTTTATGAATCAATGATGATGGTTGCGCTGTGGTGGTGCAGGGGTTAAGCACAACCCACATATAGAGGCCTTAATCCTCAACTCGGCTGTCGCAGGTTCAGAATCAAACCGACGACCTCCTGACTGCAGGACAACAACTCAACTCTACACCGAGCCACAGTCGCCCCTTGGCGTCGTCTGAGGATTTCAGGAGTCCTGTCTGCCCAGGTCCAGTTACAGAAGAGGAGCGGGGAGAAAACCCACCTCTGGGGGGCGCTGGCTCTGATGGTAGACCTTATGGATCACATGATTTCCTGTGGAACTGTAGAAATTAACATATGGAAATAAAAAATAAAAAAGCGAGGGGCCATTGCTATATAACAGAGGGGATCTGCATAGGAACGTTGGTGTTTCTTACAGTCCACTCAACTTGTTTGTGTTCTTTAAAGAAGAAACCGGGCCAGAATCTGGGTTAATTCTGCTCTCTTTTACTTCTCCAAGTCCACATCAGCAGAAAATGTCAAAGTAGAAGAAAATGACGATGGCTCATCCTGCTGAGGCAGATGAAAAGCGGAGGGTGAGACAGTCGAGTCTGTGGCTTCTGAACAGAAGGTGTGACCAAAGCATCAGGAAGTGGTTTCATGATCGTTCGTCTGTTTGCTTTGGGTTGACAATGTTTGCCCTCAAGTTGTGATTGTACAGAAAGTTGAGTATCAGTATCAGGCAGAAGCTGATAATCAGATGCATTGATCAGACAGATGGGGAAAGCCTTCACAATAGCAGCTAAATGTTTACATTGTAGCTAAATATCTAGTTGGGAAACCAAATGTTTAGTTAGAAAGCTAAAGATTTTAATAGAGGCTAAATAATTAGCTAACTAAATGTTTAGTTTAAGGGAAAGTATTTATGTAGCAAGCTAAATGTTAAGTTAGCATGCTAAATATTGATGCTACTGTTTCTCAAAGAAGACTTTGATGTAGGGCTGAAACGATTCCTGGAGTGATTCCAGTTCCTCGATTTTTAAAATTCCTTGAGGAAAATATATCCGCCTCGAAGCCTCGTTATATTATGTGTTATTATTTAATACACCGTGTTCCGGCCGGGTTATTACTTGTGTTGCGCAGCTCTCTCACTTCCGCCTCAGTTGTTGACGAAAGCTAAATGTTAGCAGCATAAGGTCCAATTTTCAAGTTCGGCCTGGGAGGATTTTATGGATCGGCGATAATGTCCGGGTCTTTGTAGTTTTTCTGGAGGCCAAGAAGCTTCTTAAAATGACTGGCGCGAACAGGAAGCAAATAAACTGAATTTATTGGAGATGATACCTTTAAAAATGTAAATCTCTCTAAACTCCAGCATGTTTTACAACATTCACTCTGGTACCAGATTTATTTCTGAGGATTTAAAACCAACAAACACTTTTGATGCCAAAAGCCCATTTTACTCAAAGAACTTCTTGTTCTCCAGTTTCCTTCAGTCTGTTTGAAATCAAAACTCTCATGGAAAAATCCAACTTTCTCCTCCCGTGCAGAAATCCTGCTATTATACAGTTTGGCCACCAGGTGGCAGCAGAGAAAAAGTGAAATTTAAAACAGACGTCAGCCAAGTCAAAACAGTTCAGCACAAGTTAATGCTTTATTGAATATGAAAGTAACATAGATAAATAAAAAGTATGTTTGCTGTTCTTCTTGCAGACTAAGCTCCAGTTTCTGAGTCTTTTGGCCTCAAACCAGCTCAGCTGAAGGTGAAGAGGTCACAGCAACACGACGAGGTTGCCGGTTTGACGCCTGCCATCACACTCCACTTTCACCTCTCTCCACACCCTCTACTCTTCCTTGTTCCTTGAATAATAAACACAAAACTACGGCTAAATGTGTGCTACTCTTATATACAGAACACATGCACTCACTGGCCACTTTATTAGGTACACCTGTTCAGTCCCTGCATATTAGCCAATTACATGAGAGCAGCTGAATGCATTGAGGCATCTAGACCTGTTGAATACAACCTGCTGAAGTTCAGCTGAGGATCAGAATGAGGAAGAAAGGGGATTTCGGTGACTGTGAACGCAGCATGGTTGTTGGTACCAGACAGCTGGTCTGAGTTTTTCAGAACCTGCTGATCTACGAGGATTTCAACCCACAACCAGCTCAGATCATGTCAGGCTTTCTGGAACATGACAATACCCTAAAGCCTGATTAGTGCTGGGCATGTTTGCAAGGTCCCAAGATCAGTTGGGACGAGCTGCACAGACCAAATGCTGGAAAAAGTGTCGGCCACAGTCTGCATGTCTATTTTCTGTGTTGAATGTACATTCATCAAGCATAAACCACACTTAACGGATCCTAATATCTGCAAGATCACCAGAACTCAGTCCAGCAGAACCTTTTGGCCTCTGGTGTAACAGAGATTTTCATCATTGATCTCAACATGTGCAGCAACTGTTTGATTATCTCTCGTCAATATGGACCAGAGGAAGGGTCCATATTGACCATTCCATACTGAGGAAGGGTCCATATTGACCATTCCATACTGAGGAATGGTTCTGACACCTTATTGAACCACTGATATGGTAATTCAAGGCAGTTCTGAAGGCACAAAGGGCTCCAACGCAGAAACAGCAAGATGTTTCTAATGAAGTGGTCAGGGGGTCATCAGCATATATTCTGTGTCTCTTGCCTATAAATACAAAAAACATTACATTGTTTTCCTTCTATCAGGGATGTCCAACTGCAGTCCTCAAGGACTGGTGTCCTACACGTTTCAGATGTGTCCTTGTTGCAAGACAGCTGACTTCTCAACATGTCCTCCGATGCTGTGGGAGTCTGGCAATAAACAGTTGATTCAGGTGTGAAAGATCTAAAAGATACCAGCCCATAAGGACTGGTTTTGGTCTCCATATAGTCCAGCTTGGATAGTCGCCAAGGATCTCTTCGCTGCTCACCACCTCCTTTCTTTTGCTCCCACCTTTTCTCTCTTTTCTACACATTTCTTTGTCCTCTGACTCCTTGTCCTCTTCTCCTAGATGTTGCTAAGACTCTGAGCAGTGGTAAGCGACTTCCTCCTCGCTCTCACTGACAGTTTCCTCAGCAGGGACTTTCTGAAATTCCCACACATCAGAAAGTAGATCACAGGGTCGAGACAGACATTCATCGCCGACAAGAAGAGCGTTCCCTCCTTAATCTGGAAAAGCCAAAATTTGACATCTAGGCTGAAACCTGAATGGCTGAACTGACTCATAGTGAACGGCACGCGGCAGATGTGGTATGGCACAAAGCAGATGAAGAACACCACCAGGATGCTGAAGATGCTGCGGTTGGACTTGCGGCAGATGTCGGTGGTGTCGCGGCGCATGCGGCGGTACGTCTTGCACACCTGGTGAGCGATCGATGTGTAGCAGAAAGTCACGATAACGAGTGTCACCCAGAACAAGGATACGCTGATATGGCTTGAGACTTTGTGCCACTCCTTGCCCAGCGGTGTCTTCCAATCCATACATGTCCCAGACTGTTTTTCTTCAAGATTGCTTGTCAGTATGACATTGGGGGCACAACACAGGAAGAGGAGGCTCCATGTGAGGACCGCCAGAACCCGGGCAAAGGTGGCCCTCTGAATATGCTGTAGCACAGACACAACGCTGAATCTGGACCTGGAGGAAAGGATGGTGGAGGAGGAAGGGGAGAGGCAAACAACCTTGACGTAGCGCTCAAGGCTGATGAAGCCGATGAAGAGGATTCCAACATACATGGAGAAGTAGAAGAGTACGGCTGTGTAGCGACACCTGATCACTTCGAGGTCCAAACTCTCATAACCCAAGTAATCAGCCACCCTGAAGGGGAAGGAGAGCAGCATGAGCAGGTCAGCCACCACCATGTTCTTCAGGTAGACCACCAGACCAGAGTCTGCTGGGACTCTGAAGAAGATCCAGGCGGCCACAACATTTAGACACAGGCCCAGAACGAAGATGGCGATGTAGAAAGGTGGAAGGACCTGGTTGGTGAAGATGCTGTGAAAGTTGGACTGATTGGTGCTGTTAGACGAATTGAGGTTCTCCATTCCTGGCAACAAAAAAGACAAGATGGTTTTAATAAATGGTAACTGGTTAATGGCCTATACTTGTATAGAGTGTTATCAAGTCCAGAGGACCCCGAAGTGCTTCACACTACATTCATTCACCCATTCACACGCTGATGATGACAAGCTACTGGACTGTAGCCACAGCTGCCCTGGGGCAAAATAAAACATCAAAACTAGAATTTTCATGTTTTATGAAATATATCCCATTTATGCTAATTTACATTTATATCCACAGTAATACCACATATCTATGTAAAATCAAGAGCAGTTCATCAAAGTGAGAGTGAATTTCACCAATTCACAAATTTCACCAGTTCCCAGTGATAAATACAGCATTTCAGCGTTTGACTGGTCAAGACGTTTCCACAGTTTTCATCCAACTCCAACCTCGGATCAGCTGGTCTTTAAGTCAACAGATTAGGCTTTGTTTTAGTCTGTGCCATGTTTTGTACATTTTTCCAAATGTTTCTCTGCCCTGCAGGTCTGAGATTAATCTTCTGTCTTTCCCATCCTCAATGCAGGAAGGTTTCTTCCAATTTTCACCTTTGAACACCTGTTTGAACACTTGCTTCAACTGTTTGGAGCAACGGCATCTTTAGTAACATCTTGTCTTGTTCATCTTTTTCAGTTGACAGTCTTACTATTTATGCACATCAGCTTAAAGTTGCTATTCTAATGTTTCTGCCTCTTTATTACATTTCTGCAGTCTTTCTGCTGTTGAGTTAAAAAATCTTCACCAGTTTTTGTCTCATAAACATTAATCCGTAACAATGTAGCTCCAGTTACCTGAAGCTACAGCTGGTTGAGTCTCACTGTGCTGAACAGTCAGACTCACCTCAGAATCCTCCATATTGGTAAGACAAAGCTTACAGTTCAGCGCTGTCAGAGTGTTCTGCACAACATTTTATACTTTTGAACTTGATTGTTGACACTGACTTAAACTTGTCAAAAGTTTTAACTGAAAGTTTTGCTATGTAGGAAATTTGGAGATTGTTTTGCTTTTTTTAATTATATTTCAGAAAGTTATCAGCAGTTGACTTCAAATATTTCATCAGTTTTCAGCAAACAGACTCAACTTACAGCATTTTTGCAGAAAATGTATTTTTCCTAGTTTTGTTTTGCTAAAGCCAGACAGGTTTGGCTGATTGACTGAGTTTGAAGAAATGACCGTCGCCCCCTGTAGGCTGTCAGCGCCAACAGGAGAAATGGCCGGTTAAATCATCTCAGTGGTTCTGGATCCTGGTGTGGTTCTGGATCCTGGTGTGGATCTGGATCCTGGTGTGGTTCTGGATCCTGGTGTGGATCTGGATCCTGGTGTGGATCTGGATCCTGGTGTGGTTCTGGATCCTGGTGTGGTTCTGGATCCTGGTGTGGATCTGGATCCTGGTGTGGATCTGGATCCTGGTGTGGTTCTGGATCCTGGTGT
>CAEGAE010043753.1:0-56163 GCA_903067095.1 Girardinus metallicus
TTTTTGTTGGGTTTTTATACTAGAGCTTGTATATATAAATACCTTTAAATAAATAAAATAAAAAAAAATATCTATATATATATATATATATATATATATATATATATATATATATACCAAAAGGAAAACATAAAAAAAGTGAAAAAAATGTCTCACCTCACAGAGTTAGCCTTTCTCCCCTCTGCTTTCATGAAAACTTTCACATGTTCGAATTGATGATGCACATACATCTTCAATCTGAAACAAAAATTCACAATCGTACAAAAACTTCAATAACTGAAAAAAATATCTCCATTTGGGATTTATTCTAAAAAGTAAAAAACAACAAAAGCATACAATTTAGACTGATTTTTGCATATAGTCACAGAAATGGAGAAAAACATGAAGTGTTGACTGAGCAACGCAAAGAAGAAACCTAAACACACTCTGATATCCTGACCGATATTTCCAAGGCTAGGAATTCAGTTTCCAAACAAAGAGGGAATTTCCCTCTTAAAGACGGTTTACACACACTGAAGTGTACTACTTGTGCCCTCAGCTAGATATCGTTGTTTTTACCATAAACATCTTTTTTGTTGCTTTTCCGCTTAATGTTTTCTCCAAGCTCTACTCTGCTTCACTTCCTGTCCCTCCTGAACTTCATCAGAAGGTATGCTAAGCCTTCTTTAACTCTTGAAGAGTTAACTTTGACTGAAAGGTTTAAAGAACACAACATTATAAATACTATTACTTCTATTATAGTCAAATATAATAGACTATAATAGAAGTAATAGTCTATTATACCAATTGTAAATTTACCAATTGTAAATCTTTTGGTAAAAAAAAAAAATAAAAAAATTAGCTCTGATCCCTGACTTTGTTCTAAATTTAGATAGATCTTCAAACCTCCATTTCTTTCATAGATATTGGAAAATTTACCAAATTGAATTTATTTTTGGGCACTGAGGGCATGACGGAGAATTTACAGTTTGGTTTTAAACATTTACCTTGCACAGTATGAGCGCTGCTAAGTTTTTTTTTTATTGAAATCCTGTAGCAAAAAAAAAAAAAACTCTGGAAGCTTTGTGAATTGTGTACTTTTAGATCTTACAGCACCATTTCACACTGTTGACCACAGTACTCTCACCTCTTGTTTGGAGCAATGGGTTGGATTTAAGGTGTACCACTGGATTGCATTACATATTACTTTTGTTCCATTAATAAAGTATTTTGTACTGTACTCTACGATTCTTTCAGCCATGTAGCCTTGTTCTTGAGATGTCTTGGCCTACTTCATGTTTTCAGACATGAAGTAGATTTTAGTGTTTTCTTGACTCCAAGGGTCTGTTAGTAATCACACCGAGGTGTGGCTAGTGAAACTGAACTGAGCTTTCCAAAAATGTGGTTAGTCATAGTTGAATCATGACTTAACAAGGTAGAGCTAGGGTTGGCTTGAGTAGCTTTTTTTTGTATTCCTTATGTATATTTTCTTTTTCTGTTCTAATCAAGACCTGGATTAGAACAGATCTTGATTAGATTACATTTTTTCCATAAATTTTCTGCTGAAGCTTGAGGATTATTCAAGCCAAAGTAACATTTCAAAACTTGCAATCTCACTGTTAAGCTTTTGCGTCTGTCATAGCAAAATCACCTCACACAATATGATGACATTTAGAATCTATATCAAGGGGAAACGTGCTTGAAGTAAAAATCTAAGCTCAGTTGAGTCATGTTGAAATTTTGTTGGAAAATTTGATTGATAACATTGGCAATTCCATGAGATTAATATTCATTAATGTAAAAAAAAAAATCCAAAGAATTAAGAAAGAAAAGCTGAAATCTCACTTTTGACGAGTTACAGGATCAGACTCTGTGGGGTGAATATAAGCAGTCAAGATCTGGATCAAGGTCTGGCTGTCAGACACCCTAGAAGAAACAAATGTGAGGTGAAAAGAGAATTTGAATTAAACAAATCACAGTCATATCATAATCAGCATTATTGTATTGTAATATCTGAGAAATAACTTACCTCCTCTGACTGAACTCTGAGCTGCTCTGAGGAAATATGAGCTTCAGATGCCATAGGAATCGCTTTTCCCTAAATAGGATGCAGAAAATATAGGTTAATAAAAAAAAAAGTATTCATCTTGTTGCCTGCTTTTGTGAAACCACCATAAAATGTTAATATAAACGCAAATCCCCGTATTTAAATTGTAGTACTCATCTGTCCCAGACAACACAAGCTCCTGCTTCTGTTTGAGAACAGAACAAAATGGCAGGACACTACATGATGCCATGTATATCACGGAATGTTGAGTTCTTTAACAGCTACGGTTTAGCATGTAAAGACGGACTGAGTTTAGTTTTCAGGGCATTTAAGAAAAAAAAATCCTCTAAGCATATGCAAGTTGTCTGCAACAGCCAAAAAAATCTACTCTATAAATGTTTTCAATTGATAACAAGACCGGAATAAGCTTATGTTATTTTTAATAATTGTCTTAATACTATGTTAAACTACTCCCGACAGCATAAAAATACACAAAATGTAAGTTTATTTTGCCACATAGACTGAAAAGACTAAATGTTTCTGGTTCAAATAAAGCAGTAAGTTCTTCTTTTCAGTGTGACAATCCAATTACTACATATGCTGAACATAACTACAAGGACTTGATTGACCAAAGCCACAGAATTTACTATTTTTAAAGATGAAGCTGGTTCATCAACCATTTACTTTGGCAAAGTATACAGAGCAAGGCCTTTCAATCAAATCCATGAGATGGAGATCAAGCACAACCTCAGAAAGATGAAAAAGTATAATTGTATGCCACATACAAGGGCTTGGTTTTATGGCTTCACTACTCTCTAAGAAAGATTCAGAGCATAGCTTAGAGCTTTCTTTTGATCTGGTATACTTGTTTCTGTAGCTCTTTTTATTCATTAAATTTCTGCACACTCACTTTGTAGAGTTATCAGCCTTATTTGAGTTGGGAGAGAAATGTGGTCTCCTGTTGGAAACACGTTCAAGACTCTAAAATGAGATCAATAAGCTGCCTTTGAAGCTGCCATTATTTTTTCAATTAGCAAAGATGAATCCAAGAACTCCACTTTTGGATTGGTGAAGTGGTGAAACAAACATGCCTGCAAAATATTTTCTAACATCCGAGTGGAAAATCCACAGAGCACATTGACTTTTATTTTCCTTTTTTTGTTGGAACACTGTAGACCAATAACACAATGATGAAATTATCTATTTTTTTACTTTATATATTTACTAAGGATGGAAGGGCAGCTGGTAACCAGAATGGACCATATTTTAGCATGATCGACTAAACAACGACGAACCTATTGGACACTTAAAATGTATTTTTTTTCTCATCAGTGAACACATCATATTAAGCACCAGTCAGGTTGTTCTAACTACACTCTTCAGTGATGATGTTGTTACTGAGTGAAAATGTCTTATTTTAAGTATCAGTGAAGTGAGTTGCCGTCCCAAAGATGTTCAATAAGGCTGACAAGCATTTCTAGTCCGAAGTTGATTCCGCATCTCTTTATGAACCTGGCTCTGTGCCCTGATGTGCAGCCATGTTGGAACAGGAAGAGACCATGCTCACACTATTCCCACTAAGTTGTGAGGATGAAATTTTTCAAAATGTCTTGTGTAGAAAATTTAAGATTCTTTCACTGCAACTAATGGGGCAGAAATAACATTCTGAAAAACAGTCCTACACTATAATCCCCTCTGGACGAAGCTTTACGGTTGACACCATGCAGACAGGTAAGTGCCAATGTCCAGATAACTGACATATCCACTGGATTGCCAGATAGAGCATTGGGATCAGAAGTGATCACATAATATGAAGTAGTTTTTAAAGAAAAACTGAATACAATTGGTGAATTTAGTAAGCAAACAAAACATAACTGGTGCACCTCTGTTGTTCATTTATTTTTGTTCACAATACTAATGTATTGATCAGTTCCATCAAAAGCTCTCCATTGTACCGAGCTGAAATCATCCTTGATATTTCAGTGTATATCAAATGGCTGGTTGGGTGCATTATTTATGAAGTCATTATATTCCAAGTGCAAGGCTGTTACACTTTCCATGTTAACAGTATATTTAGCAAGTTTGATGCACTCTACGTTTCTTGCCCACATTAGATTCAGATGACACTGGCTTCATGCGAAAGCATTAAAACTGAAGGGAACATTATATTGATTGGAAATAAATAATATGATTAGGTAACAATAGGCTCGTCTCAACCAAATATGGATCTCAAAATTCAACAGTAATATCGCAATTGCACATCTTCCTGACATGTTACAGTTCAACTCAAGTTTATTTAAATACACGCCTGAGTGCAACAACTTATCTAAGTTCTAAATCAATTTCAGCTCCAGCAGTAAAACTCAGACCAGTACCACAAAATTAAAATCCAATGCCGCTCAGTCAGATATAGGGATCGCTAAAATGTCAATTAGTAAAAAGTTATCAGTCTAGGAAAACCAGCTCTACTCTTTATCTTTAAGGAGTTTCTTATACAGTGTAAGCAGAGCAACAGTGTATGAGAACAGATCCCTCCTAATGGAAAAAAAAAACCTTAAATTGAAAAATAATGGAGAAAAATAACAGTAACATTTCGTGAACACTTACACTTAAATAGCTTTTATATTTATTTATGGACTTAGAACATAGCATTCCATCAGAGTGAGCTTTTGGACAGGCAGGAAAAAAGATTGTGTGTTTAAAATACTCAACGAAAGGTGTTTATCAGTATTTTGTTGTAATGAAAGCGAGATGTTTGCACTAAGAGTATGAGCAGTAGCAGTCGGCATGTTAGGAGCGTAAACAAAGGGAGGGTGAAGGGACTGCCTTTCCTGTTCCAGGAGATATGGAACAACTTCCACTTCTTAGTAACTGGAATAAATATGTTTGCTTCGTTTCAGCAAAGTTTCACCCTTAAGTGCAAGTCTCCAGATGTAAATGCTTGTACATGCAAATACACACAGGAGGTGGAGCAGCAGGTGTGATGAAACCATTATTCTGTCATTACCTCAAATGGAAACTATGTCTTTCCTTGGAAAAGGGACTTGCCCAAAGAAGCTTTCAATCACTTCAGGTAAGGCCACAATGCATTCCTGGGGTAAACGCCATCACTCATTGGTGGGGGGAAAAAAAAAGAAGGAAAGAAAACAGCATAAAAAGTGAAAACAGAAGCCTCAACAACACAGGTTTGCATTCCAGAGGTCACACTGCAGAGTTCATCCATAGAATATGAACTCTAAAGGAAAGTCAGGGCATAAACTATTTGGGTATAAATGTGCAACAGGTCAATCATGCACACTGGAAAAATGCCTGTCAGAAAACAAGGCTTTTGAACTATGCAGAGATTATGATGAAAGGGCTACAATTCTTATCAATAAGCTGTCTGCTACCTAACACTGCCGGGATTTAACAACATTTTTGCTTTAGAGGGATTATTCTTCAAACAGAAAATAAGTCTTTCTGAATGAATACGGATTGTTACAAGGCCAAAAAAAGTTTTTAAGAATGTAAACAAATAACATTAATGCAACACACGTGTTCAAAAAGTAGACTTGATCTTTTTAAATCTTTGTTAAAGCTCTGACTGAACTACGGCCTTCTCCAACTCCCCAACATCCCTTTTAAAATCTCTGGTTGTTGGGATGTAATCAATCGAGGCAGTGATACATTCTTTCAAAACCTTTTTTCCCAAAAGTAATGCATACCCTATCTGAAACAATTCAACTGTAAAAGACCCAAATGAATTAGAAAGAAAATTTGTAAAACTATATAAGTTGCAATAAACTGGCTGCAAATGTGAACATTCTTAACATATGTTCATTGCTTCCTTTATCTGAAGATAAAACAATATCATTTTACAAGGTCATTAGTGTGGTACAAAAATAATCCACAACATTATATAAACCATGTGTCAAATTCAAGGCCAATGGGCCAAATCTGGCCCCACACAACTATTTACAAGGGGGAAAGAAATAGAAATTCAAGATAACAGTTGTGTGCTTAAATATTATCTTATCAGTCAGATCAAATCAATTGTTATTTGTAGTGCCAGATTACATCAATATCAAGAGATGCTAAATATTGTTTTTATTTTAAGAAGTATCAAGTAATACTATTTTTGGACTTTACTTTTGGACGACAGTGGCATTTCTCGAACATTAATAAAGAAAACAATGCAAACACTTGCAAGGGAGACTGCAGGTTGGTCAACAAGAACGCTGGAGAAACTTCAAAATTTCTGCCAACTAGTGGTTTTGTTTGACGAATCACAGCATACTCTTATACTCTACAAAAACCTTATTTATTGCAATTGTAGTGTCTAATGACATCAAACGTTAAATATGGGTCACAATCTAAAAACGTTTGTTTGGCACAACAAAAGCACACCAAACACAGAGGGAACTATAGTAGACCCATGGTAATTGTGTGGGTTAGGAACTACAACAAATAACTGGAATCCAAGAATACTTGATACCCCGTCTAAAAACACAAAATACACGTCAATATGCATTAATGCACACAGTGGAATCTGTGGTAGAACTACCACCGACACTAGCATCTACAGTCCTTCATATTGCCAAGGAATATGAATCAATCAATGCCAAGAAAAATAAATGCCGCTCCTCCTTTTCAAACACCAGTCAATAGTGTGTCAAATGGCACTGCTCTTGGCTATTTGGAATTTCAAATATTTAACATATCCTCTATGAAAAGAAAATCTGCGAATAGCCAGATTTTCCAAAAATAATTTGGAGTAAGGTCCTGCAGAAAAATCTGCGAATACCAGTATAAGAGTATAAGGGTGACTGTGGCTCTGTGGGAAGAGTAGTTGTCTTGTGATGGGAAGGTTGTAGGTTCAATTCCAGCTTCCTCCTGCCCCATGTCGATGTGCCTTTGGGCAAGGCACTTAACCCCAAATTGCCTACCGATCTGTGTGTCGGTGTATGAATGTGTGAGTGTTTGTGAGAGCGAATGGGTGAATGTGACTCTAGTGTAAAGCGCTTTGAGTGGTCAGAAATGATCGGATAAAGCGCTACATAAGTTCAGTCCATTTTACCATTTACCAGACTGCGAAAAGGCAGGAGTCCACTGCATGGCAGTGGCAGCATTATAATAATATGTATAATAATATAATATAATAATATAATATAATAATAATATGCATTAGTACCATGATGATATTGGTTCACATTAAAAATGTCTGTAAAATGTTTTGCAGTCATTTATCATTGCCTCATCTATTTTGAACAAAAGCTGGACATTTTAACAGGTGTGTACTCTTAAGGTCTACTGTACATGTGAAGAAAAAAACTGATTTCTAACTTTCTAAAGAGACACAAGGGAATTATAGTCCGTCTCTTCTGGCTCTGTAATTTTCCAATTTAGATGCATTAGTCTGACGTTGATAACACTTGATAAAATGATAAACATATTTGATGTGTATTGCTGATTTTAACAATGGAACTTGACAAAATGCAATGTCTCTTACTGGTTTTCATAATTATTCACTGTATGTGTATGAAGTGTTTCAATGTTTTCATGATGCAAAGCACTTTGAACCGCCTTGCTGCTGAAATGTGCTGCACAAAAACTTGATTGTTTCTGAAAAGCTATTTTCAAAAACAATCACTAGGCTTCATGAAATTTGAAATTTGCATTACAAAGTCACCAATATTTCCGTAACTGATTAAATAGAACCATATGTAAAAAAAAAAAAAAACAAGCAGATAAATGATAAAAGTCATATTCTCATCCATGTTTCTTTTATGTTTTTGGCTGGTTTCCTCCTCTGGGTTTTCCCCTTTTTGTTTCCCCTCACTCAATCTCCTGAGCTCCCGTTGACTCTGGCTCCTACTCAGCTCCACCCTTCGACTGTTTTATGCTAGATGTTTGTGCAAGACTCTGACATAACTTTGAGACTCACTCCTAACTGACTTCTGAACTGTAAAAATCAGTTTTTAATCACTAATCTCTAAAACTAACTGGCCAATAAAAACCTGGAATTAAATGTGTGTATTGTAAAATGTGTTTATGATGGAATAGATCATTCTGAAAGTGAAAAGCAATGAATAGTAGACTTCAGTTTATACTCAGAGGTCAAATCATAAACCATCCTGATTGATATAACATGTTATGAAAGGCCATTTTATACAAAAATGGTCACAAGTTTTGATAGCAATACAAACACAGTATTTTTCTAGCTTTGTTGCTCTGGTTTCCCTGACAGCTAATGTTTGATTAATGAGAACATTGATTAAATATGCATTAATTCCACAACAGGAAGCCTAGTTTCTAAAACTTTGCATTAATAGATTGTTAGCCATAAAAATGAAGTAGCAGAAGACTAAAATAAAATCCTATCACTTTAATTAGAAAACTTTGCTTCAAAACTGGTACATGAGCTTAACATCATTATCTTGTTAGCAAAAGGATTCAATCATTGCATTGCTCAAGCAAGGAAACAATTGCTGAGATGTTTGCACATGAAAGGACAGCTTCCTACACCTTCCTGCAGTAGAAGGTGTGAAACTCAGCAACATTAAAGAAGGTTTTAGTCTATTCTGGAGTGCCCAGCAAAAGCTGGGAACATCCTCCCCAAGTACAATCAGTTTGCAACAAATCAGTTGGCAACCAATGCACAGCTTGTTCAACATTGGCAGCAGGTGGGTGTTAGTGCAGATGTGCTCAGACTAATGGTAAGATTATTAGGCAATCTATTCTTGTGACAAGAATAGACAGCTTGAAAGTTTATTTCTTTACGAATCCTAGACCTTAGTTAGATATATTAGAAATATTTTTCTAGAAGTAGCATAGTGATCAATATCATCAGTCCTGTCAGAAAGATTCAACAAATATATCAGTCCAACAAGACATTCAAATCTAGCTACAGGTGTTAATGATGTAAATAGAGCTGGATCCTGAAATATGGAGGGGAGAAGAAAAGGAAACAGCTCTGGGAGTGCTCATTAGCGAAAGGGGACAAAAACAAGATGCTAGTCATAGGAGGAGTCCAACTTTCCTAGAAAATGTATGACACTGCTTGACACTTGTAATAGGTCATCCTTAATCAGGCCCAAGCTAAATTACCGGTCAGTGCTTCTGTCAAACTGACTGATTACAGACCATCAGTACAGCCTCCAAACAGGGATTTTCTCATGATTCTTTCGTAATGAAAAATGCTACGAAGTGCAGAGTGTGGGAGGGCGTTAGCTTACTGCATATTCTGTCAAGCAAAAATAATCAACTGCTAGCACCACTAAGACTGGCATTGGTTATCATCAGTCAGGATTTAACCAAAAAACTGATATTTTACATGTCAACAAGAACTTGGAGTCTTGTTCATGGGTTTTCTATTAAGATTAAGATTAAGATGGAGCGGGACATGGACATACAGGAGCTCATCTGGAGTAATGTGGGCAAAGCTGAAAGAATGAGACTCCGGATTCCAGGGGCTGAAACACAGAGGCTGACTGAACTTATTCTTAGCAACAGGATGAAAAGCTCCATAACCCAAGGGTGGCTCAAAGTAGAGCTACTGCTTCTCTGCATAGAAAGGTGTCAGGGTGCCTCTTGGGCATGACCTATGGGAGACCCAGGGGAAGGCGCAAAAGTCACTGGAGGGACTATGTATCCCCTCTGGCCTGGGAACACTTTGGGATCCCAAGAAAGAGTTGGCGCATGTCGATGGGGACATCCCTCTGGGGCTGCCCCCATAGTCTGTTTATCCATCAACCTGATCCTTGATGTGCAGAAGACAGTGGATGGATGTGAAAAATGTCAAACTGAAAAATTTACTTTAAAGTTCATACAGAAGCCTGTGAATCTTTTGAAATTTTTTTAGTTATTCTTTGCTTTACCATGAAAGCATATTGGTCACAGAGAGAATGAACCACCAACTCAGTATTTGGTGGTTCATATATAAAAACTTTGGAGGATTATCAGCTGTATTTAACCATGAACTCGCAAGGTTTATCCAGTGTTACAGAGAAGATACACATTGTTAGAATCCAATGACTGTAGCTTTTGGTCTTGTCGTCTAGTGAAGATTATCCAGAGGGCCTGATCTGGAAATTCTTGTCCTCAAGGGCCAGTTTTATGCATGTTTTAGTTGTTACCCTGTTCTAACACATCTAATTAAAAGACACTTAGAAGGAACCTGCATAAGAACAAGAGTCAGAAATTATGTTTTTTATTACATAGACATGTTTTTTAAACTTTGTTCTTTTAGGTATGTTGAACGAAGAACAAATTCTACTAAACTTTATTGAGCCAACTACAGTTGGTGCCAGAAGCCATCTAAGAAATAAAGCAGACTCAGACGAAGATGAATGAGTTCATTAACAAGAGCACACAATGTTGATTAAATAAGTAATTGGAGTCACTTGTGCCATCATCACTTTAACAGAATGCCTGACTGGTAATCTGGCAGTCAAGAGCTGAAATCCATCTGGCTGGATTAAAGACAGGACAGATCCAACAAGAATGGAACTATATGTGCAAGTCTGTGCTTTCCTCTTCTCTAAAGCACATGCCAGGATGTTGGTGGAACTGGGTGCTACTAGAAAAACATGGTGGGATTTGAGGACTTTTGCTAAAAAAAAAAAAATAAATAAATAAATAAAGAGCAAACGGCAAAAGAAGAAATTAAAGCAATATGTGGACCCAAGGTTTATCCATTGGTGTAGTTATTGCTGCCATAACTATTTGTAACCTTTTCGTTTTGTCTTTCACACAGAAAGTAATAGTGGCACGTGGGTTCTGTGTAAATCAACTGAGATATCACAACCATTAACATTGTGAACTCCAACTGAACTCAACTTGTCTGTACTCTAAAAAACATGTCTAAAGCTGGTTTGGGCTGAATTGAGATGCGTTTGAGATGATATTTGTTGTAAATTGACACTACAGAGAAAAACTAAGTTGAATTGAACTCAACTAAAAGGAAACCATGCCGACAAAAAATATGAAAACAGGAAGTTTGTTTTTACATAAGATTTGTATCAATTTTACAATAATTCTAATGAAATTGTCAAAGTAGATGTTCAAAAACGATATCTGAAGAGAATGTATTTCTGATGCTCAAGTTTGGAAGATTTTTTTAACTCAACTTAATCTTTTGCAAGTTTACTACCATCTGCTATACAGAGCATAGGAAAATTCCTGATTAGCTCAGTTTGAACACCATTCAGACTGTAGTCAATAAGCCAATTATAATGGCTGGGTTTGACGGTCTGATGTAAGATTTGCCTCCAACAGCAGCTAAAAGTGACTCTGCCCTGCATCAGCCAACAAAAGCCAAAATATTGTCTGCTGGAGCTTAAGAACACTGTTTAAAGTTCAACTGAGTGTTTGGAAAGCAGGGGTCGTAACACACATGAGGGTGAGCTGATGAATATTCATAGTGCACCAATCTGGGGGAGAAATATGATTTTCTACGCTTTAATCAATTTGTGCAGTCATCCATCATCCATTATTCAGCTGAAATTCAGCTGCCATGAAATAAAAAAAAAAAAAAAAAAACTGTGATTGATGTCAAAACTAAACTAAAGGCTTTTCTAAAATTGCATTAATTGGTCTAATGAAGGTGCCAAAATTACAGTTTGGCTGTTACAATGTG
Source organism: Girardinus metallicus (assembly GCA_903067095.1). NCBI lineage: Eukaryota > Metazoa > Chordata > Actinopteri > Cyprinodontiformes > Poeciliidae > Girardinus > Girardinus metallicus. The sequence continues at coordinate 11,643 of CAEGAE010043753.1, forward strand.
CATGTGAGCCTTCACAGCTTGCCCACTCCGAGGGATAATTGCAAATCTGTGATATTTTCACTATGCTTGACAGTAATGCCAAACAGCCAGATGTACCATCATACACACTACCTTGCTTGCCATTTAAGACATGTAAGACACTCTATTGAAGTCTTTGTACTCACGTGTTTTTTTTGGCTTATATAATGGTATTTCCATTGCAAACAAGGGAGTCATGCCATGATGTCAATGCCAGCAAGAGTGTCTTGGGCAACAAATGTCCATTTAATGACGTAATGTGTTTTAAATTGACTTGAGCTTTGGTGACAGTTTGACAAATTATACTAGCAACCACTTTTAAGGCTTAGAAAGGATGCACTGGATAGTAAAATGATTCTTGAATGTGTGCAGGATCAGGACAATGCGATTCTTACATTTGCTTTGTCATTTAGAACTTTACAAACTAAAGCAGAGCCAACTTGTTTTCATCTTGATCTGTTGATGCTGATCCTACATAAACATACAAGCCTTTGTTGCACTTAACTCTATATTTTGCATTTTACCGTGTAACGCATGTATTAAGGATGTAACAAAAAATACATTTGTCACTGGACTTTTAATTTTCTCTTGAACAGGTTCAATGGTGTTCTTATCTCAATGAGTGAATGCACTTCAGAAATCAAGAGGTGCAAGACTGCATTTTTCTTTTTTAAGCTTGACACAAGTATATCTCGCACGGAATCAGGCCAACAAAACTTTTGCAGCATTTATACTCTGTGTGGCTCATTATCACTGTAGCCTTTATTCTGACAGACTGTAGGGGGCAGTGTTGGGTGCCTATGTCGACTGTATCATGTATAGAAGTTAAAACAAAAAACAAAAACCACAAACAAAAAAAAAAAAACACAGTTGTATTAGAAACATGGCGCCACCCGTGAGTGTGCTGGTGGTAGTTTTGTTTTTATGGGTTGAATCATTAAGATGTCTGTCTTTGAAAACCCCTGCCAGGAGAAGCTGCTTGTCCACCATGTTTTTCCGAACGCAACTGTCTGAATAGTCACAAAATTTTGGAGGTGTGGAAAATTTGGTCCGCACGAAGGGGTGTGGTTGCCGACATGATGTAACGACAGACGCGTCAAGCATCATTAAAGCTCAACACTGACAACCTCCTCCCACATGGTATGATGTTGGTACTGGTTTTGATTTAAATATTTATTGACAGTTCACAGAAAACAGGCTGCTTCAGGTTTTGTTACTAATAATGAATAAAGGAATAAATAATCTAACAGATACTAAATAGGAGCTTTTCTGTCACAAATTTTCAGCTGAAATTGAAATAGCTATCATTTCTTTTTAATGGAGCTGTAGGGAAAAAAGGGAAAATATTGTGATGACACTTCAATATTTTGAAGAGTGCAAAAAAAGTTAATCTTCAAATGGAGTAAAGCTCTATTTTCCTCCACTTCTATCAACAAAACACTAAATTTTACAGTGTGGTGTTCTTCGACACCTGTCAATAACTGGAAACAAAATTAATTCTCCTCTGACCCTCAAAGCCTGGTTAATTGGGCCTGATTTCCAATATATAGTAAAATAATATGCCAGCCACAAAAACCACACCGGCTCATATTGCTAATTATCTCAAGTTATTATAGAAATATGCTCAGTTATTACCCACAGTTACTGCTGCTGGAATGTGTTGTCGAGTCCATTCAGGCTGTCTACGAGGAAAATGTCCAGCCATGCCAGGCTGAGGCAGAAAAAAAGAAAACATAATTCCACCCCAACACAACTACTCCCAATGTTCTGCCAAATGCCAGCGATTATATACTTACCCTCCAAAAGGCTGAACTGGGAGCCAGTCTGTGACTTTTTGTAAATCTCGGTATGGTTTCTACAACCTTTTTAAAGTTAGATGCTGGCAAAAAGTAAAAGCAATAGCAGCTGCATTGTCATCATATAACATTTAATCAAGGACACAAACTCACATACACACACCATCGCCAGGCATGAAAGCCCTCCAGTCAGCTGTTTGTCAGTAATGATCCTCTTCTGGCAGCAGCAGCACGTAGCATGAGTATGTCGCTAACCAGCTGCAGTCACACAGCTCCCACATCTGCTCCTTATATTATGTACTTGGTACATTCTGAAGCACATTCTCACATGATCCCAGGCTAATAATTGTCTACCTTTCCATCCCAGACTGGATGTTCATTTGCTGGCCTGTGAATGAAACACCCTTGTTGAAAAGAACTTCTGTCAGACATTGTGAGATTAAGCAGACTAAACAAACAGCTGGGTACCAAAGCCTCCTCAGATTCCAGTTCAACAAAAGTAATTAAGCTTATTTTGTTTCTGCTTGTGTGATTATGGCACCTTCAAACATTTTCCTGGTGGCAAACTTTTATGAAAAACCAAAACTTCAAGGGGATCCCACAATTACTTTCTGCCACATTCATCAATCTACTGAATTAGGAAAAAATATGGAGCAGATGGAGTTGGAACCTGTTACTAGACTCTGAAGTAAAGTTTCAAAAGTCAAGAGAGAATCAGTATTCTGAAGAAAGAAAGATGGTAAAAGGTAAAGCAGCAGGATAAAATATCCTGGAAAGACAAAACATGCGTTTTTTACAGGGACTTCTGATTATTTTTGACATTCCAGACGTATAAAACTTTAAGATGAAGTTCTATAACTACTCTTATTCCATTTTCCCAATTGAGGATGACAATAGAAAGGCTCGGCCTTAAATAAATCAGTAAGAAGAATGGTAGAAGGCTCCTGGTGAGAAATAAAATGGATGGCTGATAAAAAATTTGGAGGTTAGAAATGAAGACATTGTGAATGTGAACTCAGCAATGAGACTCAACTTGACATAAGTGAATCGTTCCATGAAACATGCTTAAAATTACCCAGCAATTCTACTCAAGCTATGAAGACATTACAAAAATACTATTATGTGAATTTATGGATTGAAAAAAACATTCACCTAAAAAATAGACAACAGGAGAAAAACACCAAAAGTGAAGAACTGTTTTGTTCTAACGTATTTACAACTCTTGGTTTTAACTAAAACACCATGTCTTCAAAATTATTGCAATTAACAAGAGTGTTCCTTGTGTCAATACCAAGAAAAACGATCTGCTCATACTGTGGTGCACCAGTTTACAATTGTTCTCTTAAATAATGTAGTGGTCCATTTCAGGGGTCTTGGCACCATCTCATCCTGCCTAACACACATAAACCTAATTGGGGTTTATGTTTGCTATGACTCTTTAGTAGAAAAACATTCACAGTGATTTTTTCATCTGAAATCACTTTGTCATAACAACATTCACCAATACTTCCACATATTGTGTGTTTTCCTAATATCATGCAGCTTCAATCTACAAGTCAAAGCTTTGCAAAAACAGAAAACAGTCACAATTAAAAAAAAAAAAAAAAAACAATTTTAACAACTATTCACAAAATATTTTAAAATACACTGCTTGCACTGTCATTTATTGTGAAGTCCCAATGTGATCCCATCTATCACATCAGTGTCCCAAACATGGCAGCTCCTTACGCCACTCAAGCTGCGGGCATGCGGTGTGTTTGCCTAACAATTCATACCAGCTGCACTCAAAACGACCAGTGCTGCTGTAGTTTAAGGATCCAGGCCTATTGTCATATGCACACATTCGAACATTTGGTCTATTTAATAAACCTGGGGTTTCTTTTGCAGCCAAAGCGTTTTTTATAATAGCATTCAGAATAACAAAAAAAACCAATTGGATGCTGCAACTCAGGCCTATGACAAATGACCTGCAATGCTTGCTGTGCTTATCAGGGTAGGAGGTCAACACAAAGAGTTAATTTTATGCAGCAACAGGTAAACTTTTTTTCTGTAAGTTTATTCTTCACAAGAATCTCTGGAACCACGTTGAAGCCGAGTCAAATTAAAATACAACGCAAACATGCTAGCTTTAACTGAGCAGTAAAGCTAACAGGTCCGCAGGAACATGGTGGTAAAAAGATGTGAGTTTATTCAAGCCTGTATATGTTGAGTCATTGATGCCTAAAGGAACAAATTATAAAGCTCAGAGTGTCCGAGGTGGCACATTGTCATAGTAGCTTTTATTAGCTGGTTAACTCTGTATGGAAGCAGCATATTAATACTGCCCTGCAGTAACTGTGGCTGGGGTGACATATCAGCTGCTATCCAGAAACATGGATAAGAGAGAAGCCCTGAAAGACCCTGTTGAATCAGCTATGTTGGAAACAGACGGTGTAATACTCATTTAATGCAATTTGTGATTTTACTGCCTTGTAAAGCTACTGGTTTTTAAACATATATATATAACACTAATTGTATTAACTGCAATTCTGCACAGGATTAGTATCTGCAAATGCCTGATCTAAAATGACTGATCAGTATGAAGGAGAAATCCTACATTTACCAGTGACATTGATAAACCTTTAGCACAACTTCAAACATCTGAAATAAATAAAAATTGGGGGAAAAAATAGCTCAACTCTAGGAATTTTAATTTAAACATAATGACAGAAATATATTGTTGTCTTTGATCTTTACCCTTACAAAGCTGGTCATTAAAGCTCACATCTGTCTTTTACAGTGCTCACTAAAATGACAGCTAACAGAAAGTAAATTGAATCTAGTATTTTAAAGCAAATAAATGTGTTTTACAGGGCAAGCACGCTTACAAGAATTAAATAATATCAACTAATAACATCAGTGGTTGCTTAATTACCCCAGCTGGTGTATAATTTGAGACATGGAAAAAGCATCTCCCAAAAGAGTGCTGCATCCTAAACAAAGTACAGTCGGCACCAACGACTTAACAAGAGTGCCATCATGTGGCAAAACAACACATGGATCAAAACTTTATGTCATCAGGGTGACTGAGTCTATACTAATGTTTAGATAAGACTGCAAGAATATGACCACTGTTATATTTTCAATAGGAGCAGCAACTGGTTCTTCTTTTATACCATAACGTCGACGTGAGATAGTCTGGAGAAACTTCACTATGTCGATATTTCACAATTGTTTCAACAGGATGTGGAAAACAAGATCAATTCATTTAAAAAAGAGAAGATGAATATTTAAGAACTGAAGAGAAGAAATACATAGGATAGAAAAGTAGACTATGAAATAATACCTTGCCTTTGATTTACTGGCTAAATGCATCTTATCTATGTGATGATGATGGGCTTGATGATATATTAATGATTGTTTTTCTTACTTTGTAAGAAAGAGGGTGGAGTTTTCTTTGCTCTTTGTGAAGGTGTCAGGGAGAAACCTCAGGGTGATGTTCATCTTTCTAGCAAGGGAGGCCAATTTCTTTGCCTGTTCAACAGGAAATAAAATATCCAGTTACAATATGGAAAATAGTGCAATTAACATGGAATTTATCACAGCTTAGGGGTGCACCAGCTGCAGTTTTCTGGCCGAGCGCCAATTACCAATCTTTTAAAAAGCCTAACTTAACAATTCCGATTTTGGCCGATACCAGTTTCTTGTCTGAAATGTTGCTCAATGTATCAACAAAGTTGCTGAATTGGCAACAATGGGTTGACTATTGTTAACAGTAAAGGTACAAAAATGACCTGGTCGACCAGTTTGTCAGTCAAACCTCTCTCACAGGAGAGAAGTGGTTGATTTTTAGACCTTTACTGACGTTGATAAGATCGGCTTCATATGTAAAAATCGGCCAATCACAGATCTCCCAAAATTAAGGAAATCGGCTGCCCAATAAATCGGTGCACCCCTACTGTTTATTGTTTGTGCAATCATAGATGGTTCATAAAATATTAATTGATGTAATAAATTGGAATAAAACGTAAAATATAGAAAATAGATAAATCCATATTAATCATATATTTTCATGCTTCTGAAGGTTTAATTGCAATCAAAAACAGAGTTGTTGTGAGCTACACTGCTTTGTTTCACTGTTCAGCTGCAGCCACAACCCAAAATGCTGTATTTACTGTTCGTTTAAGCTCAGCATTTATTCGTCTCAAGCTCTGTGAAATAAAAAAAGAGATATTTCAGGAAAATTTTTAACCCTAACTTTTAAACATCCTACACTAATTCTCTTCTAAAATTTTCAGTGTGATAGCGTTCCAATAAAAAAGCAAGAGTCAAGGATTTTAAATGAATGCATAATCACAGACTTACTTTCAAAGTTGTACGTGGAGCCTGGATGAGATCATCTCTGGTGGCGCCGTCAGCAAATCTGCCAGTATCTTCTAGAAATCTGTAGTCTACATTACAGGCAAAGGGAAAACAGTAAATGTATCAGGGTAGATATGTAATACAACCCAAGTACTAAAGAAGTCAGTTATTATTATGGTTGGAAAAAAAGTTGTTCTTATATTTTGTTTAACTGAGTTCTGCAGTGTAGAGAAAAAAAATCAAAAGATTATAACAGAGAAGTATACGTTTCATTGGATTTGCAAACTGGTGCTAATGAAGTGTAAAAGTAAAAGTCATTTTCCACAAGAAAACAAAGCCCCAATAAAAACAGAGGTAGCAGCATCAGCCTGTGGAGAAGCCTGCCAGGAACAGAGACTAACAGAAGGCAGAACAGAGAAAAAAGACAGATTTGAAAACAATAAAGTAAATGTGTTGGAGAAACACTCACCCAAACACACGCATACAAACGCAATTGTGAGTACAAGAACAGTAACACATGGGTAAAGCTGAACCTTATAATTTCCAATTATGTGGTACTTTTTGTTAGTCAAACTATACAAATACTTTTGAAAGGTTATCTAAGTGAATATTTCTCTTAAAGTCTTCTTTATAAAATATTTTGCAGAGCAGATTCTCACCACTGAGAAGTGTCATTTCGTCAAAATGTGACAAAGTCACAAAAGCTGTTTTATTCCTAACACCTCTGCATCCGGAGTCATCCTTGTGTTTCTTCACACACAGCAAACTGGAAAATAAATATACAGAACATGAAAATTTAGTTATTATTCTAAGCAAAAAACACAAAGAGAATGATAACAGAACAAAATGGCCCTGGAGTTACTTCTGTGACAACTGTAGCATGAGTCGTGGTTTCATTAGACAGATTACTAATTGGCATTTCATTAACAAAATTGGAATGAATTAGTATACAGCTACTTTGGTTGAATCTGTTAAGACTAAATCTGTGGCAGTCGGAGTTAATCCTAGCGCACACAGACAGTGTTCAAACTTCCACAGACAGACAAGTGTCTGGTTCATGTCAAACAGAAATTGTGTTTTTAGTAAACGGCACAATAAAGAAAGCTGAACAGCAACCAAAACCAACAGGCAGCCATAAGAATGGGAAGGACATTTGGTAGGACTGTTTAGCCAAATAAAAATTCCAGGTATGACCTCTGCTGTGACATTTTGTATTTGAGGGTTGGGCTATAAATACTTCAAGATCCCCAGAACTCTAGGAAAAGAGTATGAATCATTTCTATTGGCAGGTTGTTACTGGAAGTGAATCAAAGTAAAGTTCAGACAGCAAAAACAAAAACACAGCCAGGAGTTGATCATAAATTTTAGATTTCTGCACGAAAAGGTGCAGGATTTTTATAGACTGGTGTTAGAAAAGTCTACAGCGACTCTTTCATGGTAAGCATAGCAACATTTTCCTTCTTTTTCACTGATATTAAACTACATTTATCGTTCCAGCTAAGTGTGTCATCCGAACTCTAAAGGAAGCAATAAACATGTGATTTAACTGCAGCTACACACTGAAAATAGAGTCTAGAACTTCCTTTTTGCAATACAAAATGGGACCCATATAAAAACAACTATAAGCACTTAAACATATCTGTTCCCACATAACCTTTGAGCTGAATTTTATTTTATGACTTTTTTTTATATGTTTAATATAATTATTGAGTTGCTGCTGCAGTGCTTCTTACTATGCCTTACATGCTGGCGTATTGAGAAAAAAAAACATGGAACTAAACATGTGGAAATGGAATGAATTTCTGAGAATTTTGTGCAGTCAAAACTTTGTGGGATTATCTGATGTAATCCTGTTCTGAATAGAAAACATATTTTGAGAATAACATGGAATTCACAAAACTGTGTTATCTTTTTATTATTTTTTTTTTCCATTTTCAGCCCAATTAATCAGAACGTAGGCTATGTCGTTAGTTGTACTTTCAGTTTCAAATATCCTTCTTGTTAAAGTAATCGAACCTTCTCTTTATTTTGTCTTTCGATGCCACTGAAATGAAACACACGTACACAACATTATAACAAGAGCACTGGGGTAAAAAATTTGGCAAAACAAATAAAAAGCCCTATAAAATGGAAGAAAAATAAATTCATGCACCAGAGTCTGTACATATTATGATGTGTCCTCAAGAAATGTTGCTGTACATCTCCTGTACGCTAAGCTAACCTATGTTAGCTTAACATAGGTTAACTTAACAACTAACATATGTTAACCTTAACATAGGCTTGGTAAACTAAGACAGAGTTGAAAACAACAACTGTCAAAAAGCTAAATAACATTTTCAATACTATTTAGTCTACATTTGATGAGAAAACAAGCGATTGACAGAAAAAAAAAAAACTTATCTAAATACAAAATAGAACCACTCACCTGCAGGTGTGTGTGAGGCAGGCAGGACATCTATACTTCGCTTCCTCTGATCCACAAACTCCACAACTAGACCAGAGCAAACAAATTAGAAAAGATATAGACGTATTTTGATGGGGAAAAAACAAAAACAAATATTCTAATAAGGGGGAAAAAAGGAGTGACAACGAACATAAATGAAAAAAAAAAACTAAACTCAAATCAAAGCTGTAAGAGAAAGTATAGTCTGCTGCGTGACTCAAAGAGGAAAAACAACACATAAGTATATGACAGTGTGTCAACTTTTTGGAACGACTTTAAACCCCGTACAACAAACATAAAAACAGGCTCTAGAATTCACAATTTGACAATTCAAGCAGCGACGACTCAGCTGTCTACTTACTTTGAGAGAGACATTTTCCTCTTGGTCCTTTTCTGCTCCTCCTCTGGGCAGTAGTTACCGATGTGACCCTCAACGTTGGACATTTTTTTGTACTTTCTGCAAAATTATTGAACACATAGCAGGAAAAACGCAACTACACGTTGTTCAGGTTGCTGGCGGCATCAAAACAAACGTACTTCCGTTCGAGCCACCACGTGGAAACAAGTTCCGGTTGAAAATTCCGCTCATTGGTGCCCCCTTGTGTCTGCAAGGAGCATCTGCAGACTCAAGTTGAAGTCAGCAAAGAAGACAGCAAGTTGAAGACAGCAAAGTTGTCCTGTATTTTGAACAATATTCAGAAGATTTCATTGATAATGGAACCAAAATGACTAAAAACTCAACTGGAGTGAAATAATACTTTGAGAGACTTGATTTACCAGTATAAATGATCTCTGTTTCTAGCTGATTTGTTTGCAACCAATGACTGGAATTTTGATGATCACTACTTATGAAAATAAAATGTCTCAAAAATGTTTTGAGCCACTACCTGTTCTTATAAGTTAAAAATAATAAAAAATAATACGCATAAGCAAAATCAGTAATATAACTTGGTTGAATTAGTGTGCACACACGCAAGCTAATACTTTGTTGAGAAACTTTTTGATTTTATTAAAACCTTCAGGACTCTAACAGCTTAATACTTCTTGTCATGACAATATTTATCTAATCTTCTAAAAGGCATTTTCTGTCCATTCTGATGATGATGTGCGTGGTGCTTTTACACCAAACATATTTGGAATTGTGGCCTAAAATTTCAGCTATGGACAAGAACTTATGTTTCTGTCTTTTATCAAAGGCTTCTGTTTTACTACCTAAATTCCTACAGTTTCTTTAATGCTGTAGGTCACTTGGTAGCTTGCTGAGCAATTTTTGTCTCATCTTTTCATCCAATTTGGAGAAACGTCCAGTTCTTAGTGACGTTACAAATCTGAGTTCACTGTGTTCCATGATCTTGGAAATTATTTTCTGTCCTCCCCTGACTGATTCCTTTTGACAATGAGATCCTTTTGATGAATTACAGATTTTCCTGTTAGAGATGACTAAGAAACTGTCCAAATAGAACAGCTGAACATTATGTTGCGTTAGTCAGAGGAACCTTAAGTGACAGCAGGGGTGTAGTGACAAAATTTGAATGGAGAGAAACAAGTTTAAACATAGCCACATCTCAAGTTATAAGACTTATGTAACAACTTAGTGAGGTGTAATTAATTGTGGTATCTATTACTACCCACATTCCCTTTTGTTTCCAGTTGTACCAGGTTCTGGGTCAAACTAAATGTGAAATATTCTAAAAGAATTTATCATGGGTTTCTTTTGCTTTTCATCACAAAGCATAATATCTTAAAGGCAATATGCAGACCTTTTTATCCACTTCATAAATATTCAGTATGAATTTTTGATATGTCAAAATTCAGATGTTAAGGATGGACAAATTTGTGCATCGATTGATGCACATATTTGTCCTTTCATCCATCATGAAAGGATGATGGACAGATTGATGGATGAATTGATAAAAGTAACTTTTCCATGTGCATCTATTGTTTTAAATGAAAAGCTTCTCCTGCATACTGACTGAAAACTGTAGTTTTAGATGTTCAGAATACTGAAAATAAAACGGATACACATTTTTTCCATGTTTTGCCAGATTTGGGAAATGTCTTTAAAACCCATGGTATTTATACTGGCAGTTAATATCATGCAAATACTTTCCATTTTTCAAAAAAAAAAAAAAAGGGAAAAAAAGCAGCAAATCATCTGTGAATAAAATGTACCATTTATTTATTTATTTATTTACACATTTCCATCCATTGTTATACTCCAAAAACTTCACAGAATGCTTTTAATAATATAATATAAGTTAAGACTATTTTGACTGTTTGACCCTGGCCAAAAATAGCTGCCAGTCAGCAAACAACCTCTGAATGTGACAAAGTATTTGATGAACAGTCACAGGAATGAACTCTCAAATGTACCTTTTAGACATAAATAACAGAGCTGTGATTGGCCAAACAGTTTATCTGAGAGTATAACTTACTGTGCTACAGCAATGTGAATAAAAAAAAGATTATAAATAAAAAATAAAAATATGCCGTCAATATATACACAGTAACTTTTGATGACTTGTCTGTTGTTGCAGCACCAACGATAGGTTCATGGACCTACCAAAAAGAGAAAAAGCTACAAAACTGTGTCTATCAAAAATTGGTTCATAAATTAGAGATGACCAAATCAACATAAGTACTCGTATAACACAAAAAAAAAATATCTTGATGTAACCGGTACATACAACGCATCATTTATAAAGACTATTTGACAATAGCAACTAGTCTAGAAAGCAAATAACCAGGTAGAGGTAGAGCACCATTGGTCAAGATGTCAGAGTCCAACTGGGCAAGACCAAAGACAAAAAAGGTTATCAAAAATACTGCTGTAGATGGGACTTTGCATTTTAAAGCAGTTACATAATATCCACATACTATTGCACTTGCATACACTTTTGTTGGACAGTGCCCAGTGCAGAAGCCTGGCCCGATCCTTCTGGTTTGACCCCTGCATAGGATGGTCTGGGTGGCTTTTTGTGTAAGGTTTGGAATATGGAGAGGCTGTTGCGTTTGGAGGCCCTTCCCTATGTTTAGGGATTAACATATGAGCCCATATGCAGTCAGTCTAAGCACTATAAAAATGTCAAGCAAACCGTTGTTTACACATTTATTTGAAAGCACGTATCTCCTTTTCCTTGCTGGCACAAACGCTCCATGAAGTTTGAGTTCTCAGCACCTGGAATTTGTTACTCTCCCAAAGTCTCAATAATGCTGTTCAATAAAATCAACCAACTCCCTTGAACCCGTCCTTTGATCTAGCTGAGGCATCATCTCTTAGAAAGGAAGGTGTGTTTGTAGACGTGAGTGATTTATTACAGCTAGTTACAAGACAATGTAGGGGTCAGAGGAAGCAGACAGGACCAATTTCTAAGTGTTGTCGATGGTTAAGCAGTGAAAATTCCTGGATGTCTATGACAGGTAGCTGACGACTGTCCTGAGTGTGGAAGAAAAAATGAGACTGGTGCCAGCTGCCATCTTGAATCTGAAACAAGAAAAAACTGTGATTAATATATTTAGTTTTTATGGTTCAGATGATTTATAGCACTTCAAAAATCCAAATGTTTTCCATTTCTCCAGCTCAAACAAAGCAGCCTTCACACATATTAACATCCCTGGTTCAAATGTGCAAAAAAATTCCATCTGAAATAAAAAAAAATATCTACTTTAAGGCAGAGTTGTTGTCTTTCATGGAAAAATCCAACTTTTGATCAAACATTTAATTCAGATACTATTTTGCAGTAGAAGGATTGTTGGTCATTTCTCTTGGTTTCTGTTTAACCATTTCTGTGTTGTTTTGCTATATACTCTACAGATTCGGTTGTTTTGTAATTTTTATTAATGAGTTTATGGCGACATGCTTTCTTATTTTTTCAGAACCACAGGACAGGTCTAACTGCTGTGGTTGTTGGGTTCCATGATTAGAACCCAAAACCTTCAGTGTGCTACCAAGTGCAACACTGTACACCACAAATACTTCACTCCAAAATGTTTTCCACTAGTATTTGATTTACAGAAAACATTTGAATGATTCTCCTTTAGAGAAAAGATTCACTGATTGAGTTAAGCTAACTACACCATGTGTGTCTAATCCTGGTATTCAAAATGTGCTTTCTATCCATGTCATTACCTTGCATTCATCCTGAATCAGATGTGGTTCAAGTAGTGTGTTAGATGTATGTTTATTCCAACCAATAAACCGGGGTTTGGAGTCTTCTCTTTGCATGGATCCGGAGGAGCTGAATTCGTCTTTGGATTTGTAGGCTGGATCACCCAGACAGTGAAATGTGATGCTTTGGTTTGCTTCAGAACTCAATAAATGGAGAAACTTCATTTGGACTTTCCCAATGTCAAACTCCAGCTATAAGAAAGGAATAGAAAGTATGACCATAGTATCATGAGCACAAAGATAATGGTAAGAGATCTCTTTCAGGCTAACAAAATGTATTTAGTCTAATTTCTAATGCTCAAAGCATTGATATGTTTAGTGTTTTACTTCTTCACTGATACCTTATTGGAGGCCACTGGGTGTAAACAAGTCTGTCCACCTCCAGTAAAGTTGCAGAAGACCTTGAAGGCATCAGAAGTGCAGCCAAGGTTTGGATCAATCCAGAACCAATCTGAAAGTCCCAAATAAAATGGAGAAACTGTTCAATTACACAGAGATGCATCACTCTCATTCATCAAATTGTGTGTTATCTGAATATCCAAGATTATGGATCCTGGAAACATGTCAAGAAGGAAGGACTTTGTGTTCCTCCCACAATCTTTAGGGCTAAATATAGCCACCCTACCCTACCTAATTGCAGTTGTATCTGAGATCTTGGCCTCTCCATTGTGATCAATTTCTCATGACCAGAGGTAAAGATTGGAACCTAGACAAATTTATCAAGGTTCTTTTTCCGTCACAAAAAATCAGAGAAGCACCCACATCACTGCAGACAAGCCCCCAGCTAAAGCTAGAACTACTGATCACACCTGAAATTTGGTTGTAGTGATGGACTCACATCTGGGCCTTCAGACACATAAAGATAGTTACAAAGTCAGCCTTCTATCAGCTGAAAACAAATTCCAGCATTAAAGGAATAATGAGAAACTCATCCACATGTTTATCTCTAGTTGAACTGATTACTTTATGGTGTCTTCACAGCCTAAAAAAAATTAATTAGACAGCTGCAGCTGATCCAGAATGCGGCTGCTCACGTTCTCACTAAAACTAATAAGATAGAGAACATCACCTCAGATCTAAAGTTCTCCCACTGGCTCCCTGTAGCTCAGAGAATATATTTCAAAATACTTCTATTAGTTTATCCTAAAGGCCTGTTGTTAACCCAGACCAGTCAGGATGCCTAGTCCAAGTCTACTCTGCTTCCCCAGAATCAGATCTAAACATGGAGAAGCAGCATTCACTTTTCATTCACCACTAATCTGGAACAAATTTCCAGAAAACTGCCAAAATGCTGAAACACTGAGTTTGTTTCAATCAAGACTAAAAACACATTTGCTTAGATAGCAGTCCATCTTATTCTGGTGTATTGTATAATTTGGCTAATTTCTCCAACATGTGACTCAGAAAACTTACCATCTTTGAGTTGTAAGTGCTGACAGTCCAGGAGGTCTTTACAGACACGAGCCGGATTTTCCTTTGTGCCAAGAGGTTGTTTGATGCTCTCAATCACTCCGCTCAGGTATCGCAGGGTCTTCAGTATCTCTACGTTCTGGTCTGGCAGGTTCATTTCAATGTTCTGAAAGATCTGGTAATGCAAGGGAAACAAAGGAGTCAAACTACAGAGTAATGATGATTTAAAACCTCTATTACAATTAACCTTTAAAATAGCATCCTTATTTATTTGTACTAGGTAAACTTCAATAAACTAGAGTTTCATCTGAAACTTTTTAAGGGAAAATTACATGCCATGATACAGATTCATTGCACAGAGAGAATGTTTGTTGGAGGTGGATGGGAACCAGTGAAGTGTCCAGTAGATATGTGTAATCCTTTTCTGTTCCCACAGCCTCTTTAGAATCCTGCCAGTGTTGTTTTGAATATGTTGAAGCTTTTGAAGACTCTTGCTCAGGATCCCAATCATCAGTTCCATAAAATACTCCAACCTGGAGGAGACTAGCATCACTTAGCACCTGTCTTCTTGAACAAAAATGACGATGGCATGAATAGGAGAGTTGTAAGACCTAAACCCAACAGGCAATCTAAACATGACACTGCAAACAAGAAAAGGAATCCTAGCATAAGGTTCTCTTCAGCAGAGCCCCAGCTTGATTGCCTCCATGCAATGCTACACTGATGAAGTAATTCAAACAAAATCTCCAAAAATGTGCATATGCTCTACAATATTAAGCAACCGTTTAAACTCGACCTATGACTAGTTCTCTAACTTTGTGAGAAACCGAATTTTAGGTTTTCAAGGGCTATACACCATGACCACAAAAACTAAAATATACCCCTCTGAAAATAAGGTATCTATAAGCTTCTATTTTTGAATATAATAATTAAAACAAATTATCCTTCAATGATATTATGACATAGTGAAAACAGTCTTTATGCGCTTTACCTCTGTCCTGATGGCAGCGTTGGTGTCAGACTGCCTGTGGAGAGCTGAGTCATCATAAATGTATCTCTGTAGATTCAGAACCAACATGATTAGACGCATTCAAACCATAAGAGTCACTATCTACTGTAATTCTAGAGAAAAACAGTAGAAGGCTTGTATCTATAAAGTCTCACTTGATTTATTTTAGCAGAATTAACAATAACAATCTTTTATAAACACTACAGATAGTCTTTGATTAAATAGACAAAGCGGGATCTGATAAAGTGGAAGTAAAACTGGAAGTAAAGATAATAGAACTTGATAAATGATTCACTTTGCCAAGTGCTACAAGACAAAATTTTCTGACATTCATGATTTGTTGGTTAGTCGTTTTTGAAAAAACTCTAGAAAAAAGGAACACATTTCAAAAGGACATGGGAACATTATAAAGTTGTTGCCTCTCCAAACATGCTACACATTTTTTCAGCATTTAGAATTTCATACTATCAAACTACTCTCTGTGTAAACATGATTCCTGGCACAAAACACTTACTGTGGGTCCGGGGGGGCCCGGTGGTCCCTAAAGAGGAGAAAAAGATTAAGACTGCATGAGTTACTGGCAAGAAAATGGTCCCAATCAGATCAGTTTCTAAGCGATTCTCTGTGAAGTGGCACTACTACAAGATATAGATTTTACAGCTTTATCCAGAAACATAAAATACTTAGTATTAAATATTTTTAATCCATGTCAGTCCAGCTTTCAAGATCATTTAAATGCAACACATTCTGTACAGTGTTTGATGGACATGTGATGTTGAAGTTAAGACTTACCTGTGGTCCTGGACTTCCATTTGGTCCTTGAGGCCCCTGAAAGTGTACCATGAAGTATAAAGAATTTACATACACTCATGATTATTATCAGTGTTACATTAATTTTATTCTTTCATTATGTTTTCATAGACAATACCTAATTTCAAAACAAGGCCGTCAGCAGTTCCCGAAACAACAAACAAACAAAAAAAACTTGTAAAAGCGCACGCGGCGTCAGTGAGACCACACACAGCCTAAAATATTTGTGGGGTCCAAATGATTCCATCTCTTAAGACTGCAGGAGGGTTAATATCCACTTGATTTAGTTTTCCTAAACCAGTTTAGGACCTGGTGTTTGGGACCATTTTACTGTTGGAACAAACAGTGGTGTCCAAGCTTGAATCACCTGGAACATTCACTTCCAATGAGTGGAAATTGGTCAGGATGTTCAGGAACAACAAATGAACTGTTCGTAAACCAGAAGATGTTGGAGTGTCAATGTCACTGTTCTTCATGCACATGTAAAATTTCCAGAGGTCTACAATGCCAAATGCTTTGTGAAAAACAACAGACTCTTGCTCCATGATTTTTGAAGTAAGAGCTATATCTCTGACAAGTCATGTACAGTAGTTATACCACTGAAGCTTTCTTCTATAGCTCCTTACAACCGAATACTTTTTTGCCATCTACTCCTTCATCTTACAAAACAACAATATATTTTGAACAGCACAAACTTCACAAACTTGAGATACTCACCATTTCACCACTGCTTCCTTTTGGACCCTTTGGGCCCTACAGGAGGTTAAAAAAGAACAACCAGTCACTTTAACTTCAAGCACATTGCAATAAGCTGATTTTATAAAAGGCAAATAAAATGTGTGGCAATGACCCTAGACAAGTTCAAACCTACAGGTTTTCCTAGTGGACCAATCATTCCTTCAGGGCCCACAGGTCCAGCAAATCCCTGAAAGGTGAAATAAATTTGTACATCAACACAAATTGCCAGAAGAATTACAAAGCATTATATTTTTATCATTAGCCTTCATTTAAAAAATCATTTGCATGTATTTTGTGTACCTATTTATGTCACAAAAATTATCTTTTTTTTTTGTAATACAAGCACTTTGAAACGCCTTGTTCCTGAAAGGTGCTATACAATTAAAATTTGATTGATTGATAAAACCAATGCAAGTAATAAAAGAGTAAATATTTGGTTATACTAGGTCTCATATTAAAAGGAAAATTAAATGTAAAAACATAATTTTAACAAGGGCACCAAAATGGAAATGACACTGATCTTTTAAAAATGCACTGAAGACAACCTTTTATTATCAAACCTACATATTATGTGTCAAACGAGAGAAAAACAACATTTAGAGTTTATTTAAACTTACCAAAGAACCTACAGGCCCTTTAGGGCCTGGGATGCCTCTCAGTCCCAAGTCACCATTTGGGCCCTGTTTCCAGGCAAAAATAAATAATAATGTCATCAATATGTCTCTTTTTAACATATATATTTTATTATGCTTCATTATAATTGCACAACTGAAATGTTTCTTACTTTTGGCCCAGGAAAGCCTTGTAAACCAACCATTCCCAAATCTCCAGACTCTCCCTGCAGACACAAAGGTATCAGTGACCCCAAAAAGCCATATGAAAATAAGAACATGCATAGTGTTTATGATTTTACGTCATGCTTTGAAGCGTTTCAAAGCAATGCATTCAATATCCCACAAAAAATGGCCTTTGTGTCTATTTTGGAAGAACGTGAACAGATATTGGGTTTGTGTCTGGATCTACAGTAGCCCCAACAACCCTCCACATAACTTCCAAGAAACACATGCACACACACACAGGAGGAATGTCGGCATCTCTTTCTGCGTCTGTGTCTGCTTCCCAGGTGTTTCTAGTGGCATGTTTGTACAGCTAGTCTTTCACATC
This sequence comes from Girardinus metallicus, assembly GCA_903067095.1. Taxonomy (NCBI): domain Eukaryota; kingdom Metazoa; phylum Chordata; class Actinopteri; order Cyprinodontiformes; family Poeciliidae; genus Girardinus; species Girardinus metallicus. The sequence continues at coordinate 29,540 of CAEGAE010043753.1, forward strand.
CTTTGGAGAGCTCCATTTTCAAACCAGCGTCTTTGGCTGGGAAACTGCATTCACTAAGAAGCGTAACGGAATCTGACCCAGGGGTAAAAATCCCCCCTTTGTTTTAGAAATGTCAGTGGAGATAACGAGTAGAAAAAGGGGAGATGGAGGGACTGAGTACTGTTTCCTTTCTCCCACTCTCTCTTTTTTTTGAGGGAGTTACATAAGTAAAGTGGAGCACCTCTTTTTTTCAGCACACTGGAGCACGCTGCTCTTACATAACTTTTCAGATGGAATGTTTCCATTTCAGTTCTCGCTCCAATAATTTGTTGCTCTATCCAGGCTGGAAAAGCATCAGGCACAGCTATTTTGACTAAATACATATCAATTACATATAGCCTGGAGTTATATTTGGAGAAAGGTTTAGGAAAGAAGCTGGTTTATAATCCTGCTCAACAAGAACATTCCAAGGATGGTATCAGTTATCCAGAATAATGTGGTACGGTTGGTGAATTATGCCTTTATGTTTTTATTCAGATCAGTTTTCATGTGTCCTTTATTTTTGTGAGATTCTGCTTGGTTTTAATTTGTGTTGTGCGTCTTTCTGTCATGTAGCCCAAAGAACTTTATTTTATAATAATTTTTCCATCTGCATTGTGCAAACATGCCTTTTCATATTTAATACGAATGAACTTGCTGCTCTTTTCTGTCCCGTTTGGTTCCAGCTCCCCAACGACGCCGTGCTTCAGTCGTGCTTTCATCTTTCAGTATATTGCAATTCTTATCAACCATTCGTTTGTGTCCTAGAGTTTATCTATTATTTAGACATTTTCTATTTTTTCTTTTAGTCTTTCATAGAATTCTAGTGATATTAATTTTATTTTGTTGTATCATAAATTAAAGTGCAACCCCCATTTAGCTAATCACTTAAGTTCTTAATTTGCAACAGTCTTTTGAATCTTTAGGCAACAACGCATATTATTGATATTTTAATAACAATTAGAGAAATTTAAATACACATCAGGGAAAAAGGTGATAAAATATGCAAATCGGATGAAGGTAAAAATCAGCCAAAAGGTAGATTTTCATGTTAAAGTTTCTAAACTGCACAGCACCCTTGGAAGAAACATTTGGGGTTCTGTATACAGCTTTGGGTCTTATCTACGTGGAGTTTCCACTCACTGGTTGTCCTTTAGGTCCTGGATCACCTTTCTTGCCTTGGTCACCGGTCGACCCCTCTACGCCTTTGGATCCAGGAGCTCCCCTGTCTCCAAGCAGGCCGAGTTCTCCCTAAATTATTACAAAGTGTCATTATTCACAAATTTATTTTAAAAATATTTAATTTAATGTAAAACACCAACATCAGATAATTTAACTTTTTTCTATTTTTTCCTCCCGTCTTAGTTCTTCTCACCTTCTGACCAGATGGTCCGCTCTCTCCAGGTGCTCCAGGAAGTCCAGTTTCTCCCCTGGGACCTGGACGCCCAGCAGGGCCCTCTGGACCCAACAAGCCTCGCTGACCCTGCAGGTGAACAAGAAGTGCAATCTAGAAAAAGCTAGTTGCTTCTGGCAACATGAAAAAGAACGTCTGAATATAAGGTAAGAATCATGTTTGGAAAAACATTTCAAACTCAGTAACATTGGCTTTGCTCTTTCTTCTCATGATTCAGATTACCACCAACTTTCAGTAGAAGATATTTTTCCACACAAACTGTCTTGAGGCAAAGCTTTAGTATTTTGGAAATACTAAATTTGGTCTGACTTATAAAGACATGTAGGCAGACTTTTCTTTAAATAACGCAGAGTGATAAACGTGGGGAAGACTGTATTTGGGAGAAACTATTGGTTAGGTAGAATTTTTTCTTTGCATGATGTTTGACAATAAGAACAAACGTTAAAGAAGATTATCGTTGTGATCAGCTACAACAACATAACCAGTTATCAGAAATTTACCACTTAATTTTAAGAGACTGTAAACTAATAAAATAGCAAGTTAATGTTAAACATGTGATCAAAAACAAAATGTGCTGTTGTATTAAATGTTATGAACACAAAAATGATTTCCACCCATGTATTCGACAAGTATCTTTCTTCTTCAATGCCTTCTTCTGCTTCACAGCCAGATGCAGCAAAGCAAGTAGCAATACAACAGCAAGAAAATGTCCTGATGTAGGGGCTTTTGCTAGTTATGAGAGAAAATACCAAAGTTGTGTGATTTTCTGATTAGACTGTTTCTTGAATTTTAAGGGTGCCACACAAACTCTACCAGTGGTCAATGACTCACTGTCTAATTCTGCTTCACCATAAAAGCTAGTAAAGCTTAATGAATACAAAAACCAAGTATTTTCCCCTTTCCCTCAAAAATTTTAAAACAGTAACAGTTGTCCTTTTGCAGTGTATGGTGGTTTTCTGCTCCATTTGCTGCGTGGTGAAGCAAAATGGAAAGACTCATTAGAAAACACACAGAGCTCGCTGTCATCCCAGATATGGCTTCTATTCTTCAATCTCTTTTAGACGAGTTGACAAGTTGAGAACCAGATGGAAATTGCAGAGCTGTCATGAAACCCAAAAAGGAGTAAAAGGTTTTTTTTGTAATTCTTCACCTTCTTGAGATTTAATCAGGATGGAGCAGCAACTCTCTCACACATATGCATGGTGCATACTGGAGCTATGGAAAATGATGTGAACTAAGATGATTGATTTACTGTTGGAGGTAAAGTTGGGCAAAATCCCACGCTAAGGAAAATTCCCACAGTTCAGGCAGTGGCCATTAAAACACATGTGAACATGCAAAGACCTCTTGAGCAAAGAGGCTACGGGCATTATGGGTTGTTTGGGTTGTTTTGAAATCAATGCATATCTGGTTTTGAAAATACACTGGGTCATTAAAAAATGGGAACTGCTCAGCAGAGGCTCCTACGCGGCCTGGGTGATAATTTTACAACGTTGTTGTGGAGCTTGGCAAGTCAGTCTCATATTACTTCAACTTAAATTACATGTCATAACATTTTTAACATCCTCTTCACTAGACTACGCAATGTTTTTGCACATTAAAACTATTCTTAACTTCGGCCATCTGCGTTCCTTTGGCTGAGGTTTATGGCATCACATTGGTAAATTTAAAAAAATACAATACAATAAAACGTCAACAAAATTACACTGATTGGATATTTTGTGATGAAATGGCACATTCCTGTCCAAAATAAATGACTTTAAATGCAATATCTGCATCGCTCTGTGAGATAAACTTCCAAAAAAATCAAGAAATTCCTGAATTAGTCACACTGGATTTTTATACGATGTTATGTAAATGAAATTCACACAAGGGAACCTGACTTTCCAAGCCTGTATAAAATTCTCCAGGTTGGCTGCTGACCTGTTTAAATAAACCCACAGTGCTACAATCAGATGAGACCAATAAAATCAAACAAGCCAAGCAAAGCCAAGTTCATTTATAAAGCACTTTAGAAACGGCACTGACCAAAGTGCTCAACAAAGAATGATCAAAATAAACGGAAATAATGTTATGATTTAAAAAAATAATTAAACTACTAACGTTAAAAGTGGCAAAATAAAAGACCACAGACAATAAATGAAAATAAATCCAAAATAAATATACACTGACCAAGATATGAATGTGAAAAAAGTTTCAAAGGTTAATAAAATAAATTATTTTAGGTGAATATAGACAACTAATACGGTGCCTGTATGTGGATTTTCATACTGATCACCTGATCCTCCAGAGGAGAACACAGATTTGTTATAATTTGAAATTAGGTTTTAATGCCACAGACCGAAAAAGAATTGTAGTTTTTGTGAACATTTATCTTTTTAAGTAGGTTAATAGTTTATTTGCCAACTATAATAAAATCAATACTAAAAGATCTTAAAAAAAATTTGCTTGTTAAATACTTAATTTCATGCTGGCTAACATTTGCTAACACGTTAACGAAGGCTTAAGTTTGTCAGCAAAAATCAAGGTTTTCACCTCCAACTGTTTGGATGTGAGATCCAAATTTTTACAACTCTTTTCAGTGTTTTTTCCACATTGTTGTTTATGACTGACCATTCAAAAAAATCTTTAGCCTTTCCTTTTCTGAAACATGGCTAAAGACGTTCCGCTTCTAAAGTACCAAAGTTCAAGTTTTGTATATATAGAGCCGCAGACTTGTAAGATTATAAAACCACCAGATTGTGACAGCATACTTTTAGGTTGGTTGGAAGTTATCTCCAACATCTGTACACTCTAGATTTGTTTGTAGTATTTGTGTATTCTAAAGGCTATACAAACCCTCATTGTACCTCGGAAAGCTTTAATCAAACAGCCACAATCTTCTGCAATGCAATGCAGCTGTTACCTGTCGCCCTTGTTTTCCTGGCAGACCTGGTAAGCCAGTCAGGCCTGGAAGACCATCGGGACCTGGATAACCTTTCAGTCCCGTGAGTCCAGGTAAACCAATTGGACCCTGGAGAATGACAACATCTCTTATTTAAAAATTAAAATTCAAAAATACTTTATTGACCCCAAAAGGAAATTAAATTATGTTAATTTTCAGGCCGAAGGCCATTTGTAGATGCCAACATAGTCCTTGTATGTTGATAATCCCAAATGCATTCTTGTTAAAGTACCTGGTGTCAACAGTTTTTCTTTTCCTCTTATACTGCGACACACATAAGTGTCTGGAATCTTAAGATTAAAATAAACCTTTTATTTTCACTTATAAGTAATAAGTGATATTTTTGTTGTATGAACACTCCAAAGCTAAATTTGAAAACCTAAAATTAAATTTTAAGTTTTGTTCCAAAGTGAATAGGAGTAGGTACCCTTCTTTTATCATTTGATTAAAAAGCTTCATTACTTAACATTGTGAAACTTGAAAGCTTGGTTTTCTTAATTTCTACATAAGTGTTTCAATGAAAATATTTCTCACTCAAGCCACATTCTCTTCAGAAAGAGAATGTGGTTTATTTTATTCTGCTCAGTGCAGAATAAAATAAAATAGTATGTGGCTTTTTCAGCAGGCAAAGGTGTTTTTTATTAAAAAAATATATTTAAAATTTACACAGCAGTAAAAACGTTACAGTAGTTTCTGTCTAAGCCAGATAATTGTTTGATGTAAAGTGATACTCACTTCAGCACCAGGGGCTCCATTCAGACCCCTCACTCCCTTCTTTCCAGCTGAGCCCTAAAATGTGAAAAACAGGAAATGTAAGGCATAAATAAAAGTCAATGACTTTCAGGCAACTCAAGTCGTGCAGTGTTTGTATATTTCATCTATTCTGTCAGGAAAACATGGAATAAACATCTGTAAACAAATCATTGTGTCAAATTGAATTTTTTCAAATCACAAAATAATATTAAAAAAAATTAATACTAAAAAAATTATACAGCAATATCACACTTTCACACTACATAATTACACAGAAGTCATATCCAAAAAGACAAATTCATAAAAGAGCTATTTATAGCTTCAGAGGTTTCCAACATGGTATGGTTTACCAAAGCTTTTAATTTGAAACAGGCATAAACAGGAAACCAGAAAAAGTCTCCAGTGTTTTCATGTCAGACCAAATGATGAACGTTTCTAACAGATGGCAGCAGATGTTGCTTTTTGTGTACCTCACAAAAAGAGACTGAACTGAAGCCAAGCAGAGAAAATAACAGGTAAATAAGTGGCGACGACAAACTGTATTTATCTAGTTGCTTGTCTGATATCACTGTGTAACTTAGAACATCTCTCTGAATTGAGAGTCTGGACACTTTTTGACCTTGTTTTCAAGTTGTTTTTAAGTAACATATGTTACACCGTAAATGTGCAGGTAAAATACTTGCAGTGACTCACTGGAGGCCCTTTTTCTCCTTTAACTCCTGCTTCTCCAGGCTGGCCAGGTAGACCCTTCACCATGCAAGAATATAAACACATACAACCAATAAAAATTATTATCCATATCAAAGTTGTGTTAATGTGATATTTTAGAGCAGTAGGTAATGGAATAAAACTCTGTTTATACTGCTAATTCCTTAGAGACTTATCGATGAGTCTGTTGACTCACCGGTGGGCCGGGTGGTCCAATTCTGCCACGAGGTCCAATCACACCAACATGACCCTGGAACATTGATATTTGAGACATGATAATATGCTTTTCTGATCACCTTTAAATACTCAAACTAGATACAATTTTTTCTGGAGGGAAGGAATGTTGCTGCGTGTTCAATGCCATCTGCCACAATGTCACTAGAGTAAACAGTAATGTAGAATTGTTATTTATTCATTTCTTATCTAATAACACAATAAGGCAACTGTGGTCACATTTTTACTGACTTTAGTAAATTTTAGTAAAACAATGTTAAAAGATATTTATATTTGTATGTCAACTTTCCACTAAAAATGTTATTGCAAATCATTTTTTAAGAAAATAATACATTATTTCTTAATATAGATTTGTTGCATTATATATAGTTAGATTAATTGGTTAGATTAATCTTAATCTATCACTTATAATGATAGATTACTATTATATTTAAGAGATCACATGAAAGCAGCACAAACAAAAAGAATCTGTGTTTGAAATCAGTGAACACCGTTTCTCACTTCACTTACAGGTCAAATATAAATGTCTAAACCTCTCAAAGAAAACAAAGAAAAATTAGCATTTACTATAGCCTTACCATGTACTATAACACATAGCATTGTTTTTGTGGTTTTACCAACCTTGTATCCTTCATCTCCTGGCTCCCCGCGTTCCCCACGCTCTCCTGGAGGCCCCTGAGTAAACAATCATGCAGCTACATAAAAACATGTGCAATACGTTGGCTTGATTCTCCTTGGCTGCAATCCTACTTGAACATAGTTACTTGTCAGTCCAATATGCAGTACTTGTTCAGCTTCATCAAAGAAGTGGCTCCCACTTTAATGATCATACTCTGCACTGTAAATCTTAAAAATAAGGTTGCCATTTACTGATTGCAGAGTAAGGTCATTATAGTTTTATTTTTTGTGATGAAAATGGGACGTTTTCTAACATGTCACATAATTCCATTTTTATGCATACCTGAAATTATTTTTGCCACAACCAAAGCTGAAAGGCCTCATGACTTTTCACTAAACAAATTTCCATTTGACACAACAGCAGGCCTCTGTATAACAACTAATGCAAAGGAAAAAATGCAATGCAAGGAAAATAAAAAGAGAACACTGCAGCTTTCCTAAAGTACAAGTGTTTTTATGAAAGATAAAAACATTGTTTTTTTATATGGCACAGTAAAAATTGCATAAAAAGCAGAGTTTGAAGGAAAACAAGACCTACTGGTTCACCTAAGGGCCCTGGTAGTCCTGGAGTCTTATTGTCCTCGCCTGGGTAACCCTGGGATGCATCACAGTCAAAGTCACAGTCACAATATATGCAACAACTCAAGCCAATACATTTTCACACTTAAACACTTTTAAATTCTTTGGAAGTATTTTAACTTGGATCGCTAATTTATATCATATTACCTTTTCACCTTTGGGTCCTGGTGGTCCAGCGGGCCCAGGTTTGCCAGGGTGTCCCTATGAAAGACAAAAGTTGTCTTAGTTATATAAAATAAACATAAATGGCTGTCCTATATAAATCAAATGTGATAATTTATCATTAATATGTTCTCTAATTTGAGGACTGGTGTTCTAAACTCAAAAATATTCTTATGACTCTGATCATGTAGTATTTTTGAAGTGTAAAGTGTTTTGTAATATAATACATATGGAAAAACTCACTGGATATCCTGACAGTCCTGGTTGTCCTTCAAGCCCCATGACTCCTGGTTGACCCTGAGAAAAAAATTATAAAATTATGAAGCTTTTGTTTTTACTTAAACATTATAGTGACTCTCACTTGTTTAGCGTTCAAGTCATATTCACTGATATTGTTTCCATCTACAGTAGTTTAGGTTTGATTTTAAGGCAATCCAAAGCAAAAGGAAAAGTAGAACAAATGGGAACTAACAGGTGGGCCTCGAGTTCCCCGGGCCCCTTTCAGCCCTGCCTCGCCCGGTTGGCCCATGTCCCCTCGAGAGCCAATCTCACCAGCAAGACCTGGAGGGCCCCTCTCTCCCTGCAAAGACCCAAAAGATCAGCTGATGGTTGGAAAAAATGGCACAGGATAGAATAAAAAGGAGACGGAAAGACATTCAGCTTTTACATATTGATCAGGGATATGACATATTATTTATTTCAAACTGGGTTTTTTAAAAAAAAAAAAAAAAAGACAAGAGAACAAGCATTCAGTGGGACAGGAAAAAAAACATGGGTATATAAAACAGTAAATCAAGTAAGAGACTCAAAAATTTGACTTTGAAGAGAAGTAGAAGAAGGCCAAAATATCAGTTTCTGAGGATGAAAACTGGTGGAGACATTACCCAAAAGGCCTGCTGCAGGGTGAAAGACATCTCAACCTCTGACACACAAATCCACAACCCGCTCTATAGATTCTTATTTCTTAGGGTAACAATAAGGTACATTTTTGCAAGGTACTTCTAACCTTTTTTCCGTGGCGTCCTCTGTTCCCTGGAGGGCCAAGTTTTCCTTCTGGGCCCTGTCAGAACAACGTGAAATAAAATATGTTTTTATGCTTAGTGGCACAACTGACTGGACTGCTGAATGCCAACTCCTGACTTAATTGCCTGAGAGAATATTATAATTTAGGCACTTCCTTTTATAAAGGAAATCGGAAGGATTTATTTTAGAAAACACCCAAAAAGTTCATCAAAGTTTGCAATCTGGTTGCATTTACTGAAAACAGTTGCGTTTGTGGTATTATTATCATGACTGCTTTACTTTTTGACACTATATAAACCACATCACATCTCTTATTGCTTTATAATGACCTTGATGCTATAGTGGGAGAACATCAGAATTCATCAGTGCATCAATATAAAAGTCTTTGCTTAGGAAAGACTCTGTCTTTCCTAAGCATAAACACATAAACACAAGACTTAGCTGCGTTGTATTTCAAACTGTAAGCCGCCTTTTTTTTCTTACACACTACTGTTAAAATACTACATCTTTGTGATGGAACAAATGAAACCATCCATCCATTAAATCTATCTGCTGATCCAGAGTCAGGAGAGTGCTGATGCTCATCTCCAGTGCAGACAAAAATCAACCTAAAATCCAGGACTTTCTGACTGGAAGGCAACAGCGCCACTGCTCAGCTTCATCTGCCATGAATAATTAAAAGCATGATTTATATGTAATTTCAAAAACTGACAGTAAATTTTGGAAGGTAAAAAAATATCTTACGCGAAAGCCCTGTTTCCCAGGTATTCCTGCTGGTCCTTGGGGCCCTGGATCTCCTTCAAGTCCTTTGTCCCCAGGCTCCCCCAAAGGGCCACGTTCACCAGGGTCACCCTGAAAGATTCAGAGACAAAAAGTGAAGTGATGAGTGGGTGAGGTGATGAGTAAGATTCATGGTTTTCATGCAGAAATCCCATATTTTCCAAACTCAACTTTCCAGAATACTTTGTTGTTTTTAGCCAATTTTGGATGTAGGGATGGATGGCTTTGAAAGTCCAAATATTTATTCATATTTTCTTTTTCCATACTTATGAAAACCTGGAAAATGTATTTATCAAATCTTATACTTTTCCAAACTTTTCGGGCATATGTAGGAGGAGTCTTGTAATCCTGTTTCATGCTTCAATTGACTCCATCCAAATTAAAGTAAAAATCAAACAAAAAGCTACAGAAACAACTGAATAGCCATTTTGTTACAAGATTTTGAATCTGATTTAGAAGATTTGGAATTAAATTGATTATTTTTCCAAATCTAAGCAGGTTTAGCTTGATGACTTTAATCTAAACTCTCAAATTTATTGAAAACATTTTAGATAGTATTTAAAAAAAGGTTTTTTGTTCTTACCTTTGCTCCGTCTTTCCCCTGAGGGCCATCTTCACCTGGGGGGCCAGGCGGACCCTGTGGGTGAATTACAGTTTGAAACAAAAATGTTTTTTCTTGAAGAGATCTTCGGGCTAAATCAGAGATGATGCAAGAAAAATAAAAAAGACTATTTACAGAAGCACGTTTTCTACTAAATGTGTATTTCAGAGGAACAGTTAGGATAGTAAGCACCGTCTTTATTGTGGTAACTTAATGAATGTGAACAGCACCAAAGCTGTCTTTAGAAGAACTGATAAGTGCAAATGTCTGGTTTATAATAGACCAATAATGTCATTTCTACCTAAAGCTTCAGTGACTTTCTATGTTGCATGACTTTGTGTTTTTGTGTTTGTTATGATATAAAGCACTTTGAAATGCCGTGCTGCTGAAATGTGATATACAAATAAAATTTGATTAGATTTTTTTTTTTTATTTAAATAAATTGTGACATAAAAGAGGGTAAAACATCTTTACTTTCTGTGGCACTTTGACACATTATGTCCACAGAGTCTCAGCAGTGTGACACAGTGTTTTGAACATCACAGCACTTGAACTGTATTCATTTGCACTGTAAAAACTTCACTTAAGATGTTCAGTCCATTAGTGAGTCAGCAATGAGACATTCATAGCACAATCTGCACAAGGACGTCTCTGTGGTGAACAACTGCAGCTGTCTGGGACATACGAGGACAGCACTCGGTGTTTTGGTGAGCCAGGAGCAGATTGTATGTGACTACGGTCAGAGTCATGAACTCTTGATCTTAGATTGTTGTAGATGTTAAAGGTTTATACTTTACTAGTGGCCTTTATTCAACAGCAGCTTGAAAGGTGGAAGGGCAAAGAGAAAAAGGGAAAACTAGGACAGAATTAAGATTACATAATATATGCTTTTAACTAAGACAACTGTACTCGGATGACTCCTGATTGTCACCTCAGTATAATTTGTGCTTTCTTTTTATTTATTGTTTTAAGTTTTATTGCAGATATAATTTTGCTTGGCACAGATAAAGAACTGAATGCATTTAATATGATTATATTTTTCATGTCTTTAAAGCTGCAGTATATCGAGCTCCTCTGTCTTCTCGGCAGAAATACACCACTCAGTCAGAAGCAACCAATCAGAGCCAGGAGGAGGGTCTTAGTGTTGTCAATCATTCTCAAGCTCAGCAAATTCCCCTTGATCTCTGCTATGCTACATCTAGTACATAGCCCACCATGAATGCTAACACTAGTTAGCATGTCAGTGGATAAATAGTTTTCCTGGAACAGTAAGTCATTTTTCCACCATTAGTACAGTGAGCAGTGTTGATTTCCTGGCTCTGATTGGTTGTTTTGGCCGGCAGCTGTACATTTTTGCAGATGGCAATAGGAGCTCAATGAGCAGGTGGAGAAGCTCCATCTTCTCACAGATTATCTGTCTCATACTGTCAAGACATGGAGACAGTTGAAGCTACCCACTGCAACTTTGATGCAATGGTGTCTAAAGTCAGTCCTCAAGAGCCGGTATCCTGTATGTTTTAGTCCTTCCCTGGTTCCACACACCTGGATCAAATAATGGCTTGTTAGCTGGCCTCTGCAGCACACTGTGACATGCTGAGAAGGTAGCTGGAGCATTTGAATCAGCTATGTTGTATCAGGGACACTTAAAATTGGCAGGGCATTGGACCCTGAGGACTGGAGCTGGATACCAGTGCTTTACTGCAGTGTTTCTCAATTCGGGCCACCCCGAGCTGCATATTTTAAACGTGTCTCTGTTCCAGAACACCTGATTCAAATGATTGCATGGTCTCCTCTGCATGCCATCAAGTGCTGCAGAAGCCTGTTAATCATTTTACTCAAGACAGGTGCGTGGCAGAAGGGAGGCACCTAAAATATGCAGGTCAGGGGGGCTGAGGACCAGAAATGAGAAACACTGCAGAGCATTTGGTGAAAACACATGAAAAGAAGACAGGACTAAAGTATCAGACTACAGTTACACAGTCAAATGTTTACACACATCACAGGCATTACTGGCACATTAATTATGATTCTTTAGGGAAGCACTGAGTTGGCTGTAATGACTACAGAACATACAACAGCAATGGTTTTGAATGCATGGCTGTGCGCACTGGGGCAGGTGACGGTGCTGTTGCCGGGCAGAATACGGGGTCTGGGTCTGAATCCCATAGAGTTTGAATGTTCTCCCTGTGGTTTCCACCCACAGTCCAAAAACAAGACAATGAGGTTAAATGGTGTCTGGTCATTTTAAATTTAAATCTTTCAGAGGTTTGAATAGTTCTGGGGTAAAATGTTACATCAATAAAAAATTAAGTACATAATTAGCAGACAGTCATCAACACACTGCATTAGCAGGTTAAGCCATATAAGGTCATTGTTTTAGAAGTTAGTTGTTCATAAATTGCTATATGAAATAATAATAATAGAAAACTGAGTGGAAGAAAAACTGTGATGAGCGAGAATTGTGAAGCAAAGACCTTTAAAGGCTTTAGGGCACATTTATAAGGCGTGGACAGCAACTTCAACAGTCAAGTCATACACATGTATCCAAGACAGCTGTAGCGATTTATGCTACATGGAACTTTTTATATTAGATTAATGAAAAAAAAAGTGCCTTTTCAGTAGTGTAATTTATTGGTATGTACCCATGTCAGCATGAATTAAAAAGCATAAAATATTATATTATCTATTCAGTATTTGTTTTTATAAAATCTCTTAAGTTTTATAGCTTTGCTATAAGTCCAAATCACTCCACCGTGGAAAAGGAACAGTCCTAAGAAAATAAACACGATAACATATGAATAACATATGATGAACTGTTAGTTTAGGGACTGATGTTTTACAGTCGGCAGCTAAACATCTGTGTTAGAGCTACTGTAAACCTTGTCTAACATTTTTGATGAGCATCATAAGATAATGAAAAAGATGTTAACTGACATTGTTTATGAAATTAGAAACGGAAAGTTGTGTTTTTGCTGGTAGGCAGTTAAGTCTCCCCCTGCTGGATTTGAGAAACAATGCCGGTGTAAGGTTATTCCTTACTGGTGTCTTTAAAAAAAAAAAAGCCACTGGTTATGAACATTTCATACACCGAATATTAAACATGATCTGAAGACACATGAAGGGAAAACACCAAATACATCATTTTTAATCACTCACTCTGATTCCCTCCTGTCCCTGTTCCCCTTCAGGTCCCAGAAATCCAGCATCCCCCTACAGTAAACGCAAGAGACAACATATGATTGTTCATCAACCACACTCAATATACATGTGTCAGCGTTCATAACATTCATGGTCATTAAGAAGCCTAATCATTTTTTTTAAACAGGTAACAGTATTTCCTGAAACAAACTTGCGTTTACACATTTCTGATTGTGGCTTTTACAGTTTTAAAAGATGTAAAAATGTTTCGATGTTTTGCTAACCTTTAACCCTGGCTCTCCAATGGCACCTGGTCCTCCCTCTACACCTGGAACACCCTAAAAGAAATACACAAGAAGAGGAAGGAAGTGCACAAAAATGTTTATGGAGTAACAACAGTGCTGCTTTTAAAGTCAATGTCAAGTAAAACACAAACTATTTGTCATAAAAAGTTATATTTAAGTACTTCAGGTCCCTGGTCTCCATTGGATCCAGGCTCCCCAGTAGGTCCTTTAGGTCCCTAAGAACAACCAATAAAAAAATGGTCATTTGATACTTCATAGATGTTTTTGATAATAAAATGTTCCCTTTGTGATGATAAAGGAACACGACATGAAAAAATAAGAGGTTATTTGAGAAAAGCAGCTTGAGATTTGAGAATTCCTTGGATAAAGAAGCTGAACATTGTCCAAAAACAAGATAAGACTCATTACATTACCAGAGCCTCTAGCTTTTCTGAATGCTCCCATCTTAAAACATGCCTTCGTTTGATTGTTTGACATGCTTTATACCCCTGAGCATTTGGTGAGTTTCCAAGTAATTCAAGAACTTGAAGATTAATCCAATAAAAGCTGGGAGTGCTCATGTGGAGAGAAGTGGGGAAGCAATATAAAAAAACATTTATCATACCGCTAATCTTCCTCATAAACAGTTTAGTTTTTAGTAATGATGTTCATCAGAGGTTCTTGAGTGTTTATTAAATACTTCCAGCGCTGCCCACCTCCACTTTACAAAGCCTTTTAAGCAGTCATTATTTTGTGTATTTTGTCATTGCATATCACAGGCAGGCTTGTTGGGTGGTGTGTGGTTTGATTACAGTTTCCTAAAACAATCGTGTTCCTATCACAGATGAGCATACTTACTGGTTCCCCTTGAGGGCCCCTCTCACCAGTGTTCCCTGGAATACCTGACTTTCCCTGGAAACAAACACAGTCATGTGGACACATTCTTTCACTCAATTACAGGAACACAGAAAACAAGCAAAAGAAAAAAAAACTCTCTTTGACCATTGCTATGGAGAGGGTAATTCACAACTGGACACACAATCCTGTACTGTCTCATAATGTTTATTTGTTGAACCCAATCATCATCAGGCTGATCCTGTAATGTTATGACACTGGTGAAATCTGGGGCTCATTGAATTATGTGTAATTGACTGTTTGTGGGGTGACAGTTAAGGGGTTAAACAAAGAGGTGACAGTTAAGGGGTTAAACAAAGATTTTATAATTTGAAAAAAAGTAGTGATACCATAGTGCTGCTAAAAATACAGGAAAAGTGTTAGTTTCTTTCATTACTATTACTCCAATGGGTCATCAATGAGGAATAAATGACAGAATTCCTTTAATAGTTAAATCCTCTACAGAAAAGAAGTGACAAATTTTGAGAAACTCAGAAAACAAAACAGTTCCAGTTTGGTTTTTCATCCATTTTGATGTAATGTCTTCCAGAATAGTGCAAGTACTTTGGGAGGAAGAGTGTGAAACTTAGTGTTTTGCTGCTTAGTACACAGTGTTATAACTTTTACCATGTGGTGAGTAAACAGCACAGTGAAATATGCAGTCACACAATGTTCAATTAGTTTTTTTAATGTTTAAGTTCCAGTGTTTGATTTTGTATCAGTTGCACATGTTGCATACTGTACATCGTGTGTTAGAACGGCAGAACACAAAAGTGTTTCATCATGTTAAGCCTGGTTTATCTGTTGACCAAACTGTGTACATACACACTGGAAGACATGTTATGACCCCCATGTCTTTCTGCACATTTGAAACATAAGGTATTAGTGAGGTATTAGTGGTTTTGATACATCCTTAGGAATAAAAAAAGGTATTTCCCATGTCCACTTGTTATATAAAATCAACATTAAATTCTATACATTCTAAAAAATGTGTGTAAGTGGCAGACAGTTTAATACTGCCCTGACTGGATGAACGCCTCTTCGTGTTTCTATGGCCTTCATCCAGTTCATCACTTTCATTGCTTAGATCTGCCCTGCATGTCCCTGGAAAACCATGTATTTTACCAACATTTATACTAAATATTGTTTATGGAATCAAAATGAAAAATGAAAGACACAAATCTACAATTGTGAACTTACAGTAATTGAGAAGCAGTACATAAAGAGACATATCAGAGTTCAATTAAATCATCAACACCCATACGTAAACGGGAAGACGGCTTCTGTGGTTTTTCAGTTCTACATCTAATTTCTGGATGAGATCAAAAACAACAGGGAGCTTCATACAGTGGAAAGCCTGGATCGGGTCACTTTTAGTTCAAGGAATGTTTCATCATTTGATGTGTACATTTACATTGTTGTGTAATGGCAGCATTTTTATTCTTCAAGGCAAACGTTTTACGTTCTACTTCTTCTGTTCATAGAGATAACGTGACAGGATGATGGGAAGGACATTTTTATCCATCTTGGCTCATCAGTGCATTCCTCTTTTTTTAAAAAGATGTAGCAAGGTGTTGATTTGGCTGCAACTTAAAGTCTGTCATTATGATGGCTTCCTTTTCATTCCTCAAGCTCTCTTTTGACAGGATATAATCCATGGAAAAAAGAAGATCACACCTGGGCAAGACCGCATGAAATGTTTAATTAGCTCTAAGCTTGTGGAAATTGCTGTGTATGTGAATGGCTGTATTTAATAAAATGACTCTAGTAATTGTAAATATAATCCTAAAATGTTAATGTCAATTACTTTGCATATCACATAATTACTTTCCAATTTGAAATGTATCATTTTTGTTTATTGGAAGAAACTCTAAAAACCTCCTTAATTGTTTAAATCATTTCAACATAATTTGCATTCATAGGATTGAAGTTCTATTAACAAAAGTAAAATAGAGATTAGATAATACACAAAAATGCAGGAAAGAGGAAGTGTTGGGAATAAATTTGGACATGTAGAGAAACAAGAGTCCTTATGGAAATACACACTCTTTTGGGTAAATGCTAAAACCACTGAAAATTGCGGTAAAGGCAACTTAAAGTTGCCTTTACCGCTAACATTTACATGCATCTTTTTTCAGTTTAAGTTTTGAAGGAGATGCTATCAGACACACGATGGCGCCATAACTCCACAGTAAAACGAACAAAAGTTTATAGTCTCCAACTCACACGATACAAGTTTGTCAGAGTGGTGTAGTTTACGATTATGAATAAGCTGCAGATATTTCTTATTTGATACTGGGCAGCCACTGTAAATATGCAGCTACTCTACAAAAGATATGCTCGGATAATAGTTTTGCAATCTAATCTCAAATATTAATTGCACATTGGTTTGAACATTTTGAGAGACGCATGAATGTGCTGTATGTGTGTGGTTGTAAGGACATTTGGCTAAAAACAGAAGCCGTAAAAACAGAAGCCGTAAAAGTAATTACCAGATTGAAAAAGTACAGGAATGAATTTGTCACTGTAGATAAAAGCAACAGAAACATAGCAAAACTAACTATGCAGCTGATAGTTACTCCATGGAATAAATAAAAAATAAGCTATAAATTGTACTGCTGATGTATTATAGCATAATCACTTGGAGAGTGCATATGGCTCCGTTTCTGGTTTTCTGTTTGGTCTTAGTTTGCTTTCTTCTCCCATCTGTGGAAAACTGGCTCTTTTATCCATTTTACCTCCTTCAAAATCATATAAGAAATATAATCCATAAACTGCTCAAGTGGAAAAATACGCTTTAGAACATAAAAACACTTGAAGCTGAAACAGAAGTCTCCCAAATCTGTGTCTCTGCATTTTCTCCCCACTTACACTTTTTTGAAAACACAAAAAAGGAAGTAAGCCATAGTCTAAAGCTAACAGGAAACATACACTGATATTTAAACAAGTTGCAAAAGTTGTTCAGTATGCCCATGCTGGCTAGGTTTGATTTGCTCAGCATTTTGAGATTGAAAGACATTGTAAAATGGCCCACTTTTCTTGTTGATAATGAGACAACGACTAGCTGATCTGCAGTAAGGCATCACTATTGTTTGGTGGAAAACAGTCACAGTGGACTTCTTTGTGTTCGTCTTAATCTACTACTGTTCATTGATACAAAGGCAAAATCATAACCAATATACAGCCTTGCTCACCAAATTACTAAGCCAGTGAATGTTTACAAGCAATCATCTTCAATGTAATATTCCTTTTGGAATTTAGTGATGAATAATAACTGTGGGTCTGATAATGCAACATGAATCCTCAATGAGTTTTTACAGTCAAATGTATGTATGAAGGCTATAATCAACTAATATTTGGTTAGTTGACCAAGTTGGTGTTGCATTGTCTGATTTGTAAATCCATTGGAGTCTTTGAAACAACATATGAATCAGCAAGCATCTTTCACTTTCTTTTTTTCAGAAATGGTACTAATTGCTTTATATCTTGTTTTAAGTAGTGTCCATCAATTGTTTTATAATTTGGACTCCATGCCATACCAGAACGATGATGTCAAGCCTGCTTTATTTATTCCAAAAGCACCTTTGATGTGTGTTGGAAATCAATGCCCGGTTGAGGCACAGAAATCTACCAATATATTAATTATTTTGTGCAGAAAACCAGTACCACTGGAAAACAGATTCCTACCACAACCTTTATTGACAGTTATTGCTGCATTGTTTGGCTTGAAAGCTTCATTTAGTCTTCTTGAAAAATACTTCTTGCTGCTGTGGCCAAAAAAACTCCATCTTTGTCTTGTCCAACCATAAAGCCTTTCTTCAAAGGGTATTTGGTTTGTCCATTTGACAGGCTGCAAATATAAGTGTTGACTGAGGATGTATTTGGAGGTAGGAGTTTTTATTGGTTGCCACCCTCTCAGTCCATGCTGATGTTAAACTCTTCACAGTAAAAAGTGAAACTGTTGCTGTGGAAGTTTCCAGTCTATGAGGTCCTTGAGCCTTGGCTATTCTGGAGTTGTTCCTAAACATCTCAAGTAAATTTCCTTTGATCAAAGACCAAAGTTTGGGCCAGATGAGTGTAACTCTGACACAGCTGGGTGTTCCAGCCAGAGCCATGATCCCAACACACTGAAGAGTTGGTTTTGGAATTACAAAGCAGGATAAAATTATGCTTTTGGAATGGCCCTGACCTTAATTATAAAAATTTATGGATTATAGTTAAAAGCAAGTCTGGCAGGTGTTAAGAGCTGCACTCCTCATGGTGGCAGCATCCTGGAATAACCCGATTACTTTACTTCTAATTTGTTCTTTTTGCAGAGTTTTATTCATCATTTTTTGGATTGAGGCATTGGGGCTGTTTTGGATGCTTTGCAGCTGGAAGGATTTTTGTTCTTGCTTTTCTGACTTTTAAATTGTGGCAACAAGGTTTTGCTTTCAGAACTGAGAGCCACTGTTAAGCATCTCAAAAGCTCAAAACTACTTGAACTGACATGCAAAATCCAGAAGAGATAAAAGAGATGCTTCATGGATGCAGAGCAGAACCAAAGAGCAGAGAGAGAATGAGTAAGTTTACACAGTCCCTTCCATAAATGATAATGGACAAAGATTGTAACCCTGACTCCAGCATCTCTCAGATCAGCTTTCTAATCATATGGCCAGACAAGGATTTAAAGAGGAGCAGCAAAAGCAAATGAGGTGGAATAACAGCGTGAGCCAGTATCTGGATATTGTGGAATATTATCTCTGCTGTCTAGATAATGAGCTGTTATATTATCATGACAGTCATGAAACATCCACTGTCTTCAATTTCGGTGCCAGACTGACTGCTACCAGAGACCCTTCCTGCTCTCAGCATCACCATTCACAAAAACTCTTTCAAGATACTTGGCTATGACATCACTTAATTTCCCTTTGAGATAAATAAATTGAATTTAAATTACATTGTGCCAGAAAATCATTCACTCTAAATGAGCCCTGCCAATTCTGATGTAGAGAGAAAAGACAAATATTCTATGGGATTTTTAGTTGAGGTTTAACTTGAATCTCCTTGGATTACAGAAAATTCAAGTTGTACGTCGTAGTTCAATTCACCCAGAAAAAAAAATATTCAAATGTCACACCGTGTCAGTCTGACACTGCAAGTCATCATCGGCTTTGGGAAAGGTGAGTATGCATAGTGACTGTGAATAAGTTTGGCTTTTTTTTTTAATCTAAATTCTTATATAAAGCAAAGCAGACCAATTTTAGGATAGAATTAAAAGGTGAGGTAAGGGAGAAGATCTTTTACATCTGTCAGCATGCTCAGAAGCAGAATCAAATCCTCTTTAATGAAAAACTTCCTCCTGGATGACAAGACTGGACTAAACTCTTAAATTATGGTAATTTGGGATTTGCAGGTTGGAAGAAAAAAGGAGGCAGATGGGCTTTATGAGTGTGTTATTCCTCTGTAGCTATAGTGACAGGGGATGTGTTGGTGGTGATTAAAGAAAAAGATTTTACTTACGGATTTTCCAGGAGGGCCTCTTTCTCCGGGAACGCCAGCTTTGCCCTTTGAAGAGACAAAATCAGGACGGAAACAGATTAAAAACAGTTTGAATCAGGTCAGGGTTGATCACATTAAGACAAGACATTTGCTTTAAATTTGGAACGGTGACACATTTGCAAGCATGAAAACAAGGATGAAGAAATTATATAGGTATATGTAGGTATTCCTCTGAACTATGTAATTTAAGCAGCCAATCCTCTTACTCTTTGGTACATTTATTTAAGCATATCTAGAAAAAATACTTACTATTAATCCTGGTTCTCCTTTTGGTCCAGCTTCCCCCTTTTCACCCTGGAAACAAAGACATATTCTTGAGTTTTTCTTTTGTTCCCTAAACAGTTGTAAATACATCTTAATGTGCTGAAAATCAAGAAATAAATCTGAAAGTAAGAATTCCAAATATGATCTTATAATCTAGACGCAAATACCACAGCTAGCATGAACTTTACTGCTGCCCATTTATTAAAAACATGCTACATGTTTTTTTTTCCTTTCCCACATATACTCTGTGTTTCGAAGAATATGGACGTTGTTTACCTTGGTGCCCTCAGGTCCTGGTTCTCCTGTTGCGCCATCTGGACCCCGGGGCCCCTGCACAACACCAACATGAGGCACATGGCTGAAGTTCACTCAGAGAAGAGTATGATTCACTACTTTACAAAAGGAAGCATTGTTAAGTGAACGATATACAGCTCTATCATCTCTTAGATGTAATATTCTGGACTATGCTTCATTATTATCGATTATATTGTCAGTGACTTTCAAACCGTATATGTGCAATGTTATAAAAAAAAACAACTAAACCTTAAATCTAAATCTTAACATCTTGTTTTCTGTTATAGTCTGAAATTGGGCACATATCGTACAAATATTTCTCAAAATATCTCAATCTCAGCATTACTGCCATGTATTTCAATCAGTGATTATTTACGTTAAATGTCAATATAAAAAGTCAGCAAGTGATATAACTAACCTTAAAATTACAGGATAGTACAGAAAAATCAGACTAAACATTTCCTGTTTGAGGTTATGTATGTAAAACAAAAGAATATTTCTATTTATTAGATGCTATAGAAGTTGGAGAGAGAATTCTATTTTAATGTTCCTCAAATTCAGGAGTTTAAAAATACACCTGTGCATAAATTATATGTATATAACGATAAATGATGAGCGAATTCCCAGCAGAAGTTGGCTTGGATATAGTACATATAATAAGAGTTGGAGAAGTAAAGAAATTCAGCAATTTCCATGCTGTTGGGATGAAAATTAAATGTCAGTCAAAACCATTTTTGACTGACATTTGGGAACAGAGAAGTTATGAGTATCGACGTAAATCAAGGTTTGCCAAAGTTGCTAATTTAACGCAGCTAAAAAGGTTTCTTTATTCCATTCCTTAGATTTAAGCTCCTTTCTACGAGATGACAAAAAAAGTCCTGAGGTTGGACAAGTTCTCCAACTCTATGAATATCTGAAGTCAACCTGCTGACTTTTGCAACTGGTCTGGCTGCTTAAATAAGGCCTTTTAAATACAAATGATCATTTGGGAATATTTCTTATTATGGTAAATCAGATGTGAACCTATAGTCATCAAGGAATCAAGATAATGTCTAAGCAGTTGACTGCAGGCAACCAAACATCTCTGGTACTCCAGAGCTGGTGTCCACCATGTTTTCTGTGCATCCATGAACCTACACAGCTGAGTAACTTTCTCAGGATCTAATCAGGTTCTATGCAGACTGTAATCAGCCATTTATGTGATTCAGGTGTGTTGAGTTCAGTGAAACTCTAATTCATCCAGGAAACTAGCTTTTGAGGATTAAAGATGAAAAGCAGAAGGGGGGAAAAAAAAACGCTCAATTTTGTATGAACTAAGAATCCTACTTAAATATTTAGCTTTTGATCAGCCTATGGAAAAAAAAAATAGATACACATCTAATACCTACAGTTATCACTTCTGCAATAGCTCAAATAGTTTTTTGCTTTTCCTTTTTATCTTAGATTTTTTCTGAGTTAAGTGAAACGAATATGTACAAATCCTTAGTTATGTGACTGTGAAGTAAAATAAAAACTATTTGTCACATGGAAACTGTTTTGTATGTGAAGATTTCAAATACAACTGAAGCAGATTCACGAGTAAGTTGATTCCAATGTCACACATAGTTTAAACTTTTTAATGGGGGGTCAGGAATTGTATATATCACCTTACACATCACCTTATTAACTTAGAAGTCTAAAATGAAAAAAATAAAACACCCTCAGGGATAAATTGTCTCTCTGTCTTGCTCTTCAGGGTCATTTTTGTCTTAGCCAAAATACATTCATCAGAAGTCATAATTTTTTCCTTCAGTGTAACGTTCAAACCTGAAAAAATGGAACTGTATGTGCTTTAGTGCTTTAGTTTTATTATGGAAATAAAGCTATAAACTCAACTGCAAGATATAAAGAATTGGTTCTGAAATAATTTGAAGACATTTTTTTATAAAAGTAATGTGGCCCTACTCTTCTCCCTTTTGGCCCCGCGATTCCTGGACTGCCCCTCTGTCCCTGAGGACCCTGTAAATCAAAACAATACATGTTTAAAAAAAACGTACTGAAAAAAAAAATTACCAATATTAATAAGTAAATTTTCAAAATAAAAAAAGCTGCAACTTTTATCATGAGTCACAAAGCTGATACATGATGGTGTATTTCAGTCCTTATCTGAAATGTTTGAACACAAATGAACACAACTCCACTGGATCCTAGGAGAAATCAACTCCCATCAGTGGGAAGTTGTAGGTATATTAATAATATAATTGATCAACACACAGTGGCATCAGTAGAAGGGAAAGTACACAGTAATTACATCAGGATCAAGTAGAAAGTATACAGGAACTGTACTTTGATTTGTTTCCTTAACACTTCAGAGAGATTTTAAAATTAAGTACAGCTCAGAATGACATTTTTCTTCATAAAAACAGTCTGATTTGATTGACTTTCATTGTATTTGTTATTTATTTATCACGTCATCATAAGTAGAATATGTCCCACACTCTGTTTTCTGTGCAAAGAAAACAATAAAATACTGTACACTAAGGACATACATGTTGATAATTTGTGAAAATACTTACAGGTGAACCCTGCATGCCAATGTCTCCAGGACCTCCTGGTGATCCTGGGTAACCCTAATAAAAAACAGAAAAAAATAGAAATATAGGCAGGCAGATGTGACACTGTGGCAATGTTTGCTTAAATCGGATAAATGGGTGAAAGACACAGCGAGCTTCATATAAATACAGGCAAAACTAGAGATTTAGAATAAATCCATGATTTTAGTAGGTCAGCAGTGTCCGTTACAAAAATGATTTTTAATTTATTTCACACACAAATATGTAGAGACGTTAAATCAAGTTAATCCCGGTTTATGCACCTGTCATTCAGTTTGTTCGGCACTGTGTCAGACATTGAGATAAGAGCTCAGGGCCCAGAACCACAGATCTGGAGTTAATCCAAAGCCCCGAGACAGAATCAAGGCCAAGCACTCCAACAGACACACAGCTCGGCAGAAAACTGAGCAGCAGTAGATATTCTTTACGCTTTTTTCTGTATGGATGAACTTAGTCAAAATAATATACATGCCAACAATTTTTCCACTGAATGAGTTTATAGTGTAAAAATAACATATCATCTACTAAATGGTTTATAAAACAGAGTATTAGCACTTAATGATCACTTCAGTCCAAAAATTGAAATGCTGTAGCATACAGCACAAGTCTCTACCAGTACTAACTTGCCAGTCAAAGTTTTGTGAGGATGTGTTTAAAAGAACATACAGATTTTGCAAACACTGATGCTGAAGCAGCATTCAGACTTGATAAACTAGGCTTTTCTGTTCACTTAAAATCTCCAACAACATTCCTTCCTGAGGCATTTTACCATTATATGTATCAAAGCGGACACAGAAGACAATACTGTCATCTCTTCAGGTTTACACATTAGCCAAATATTAACGCCATTGTTAGTTAGGGGTGCGGCAGTTCTTCTCGTCATAAAAGATAAACTAATGCATATGTATCCAATGGATCCAACAGTTTCAAACCCATACTCACAAGAAGAATGTACAGAACTCAATGTTCTGTCACATAACTTTTAAAGAGTTGCCCATAAAAATACAGTAGAATGAAAGAACATGGTGAACGCAGACGAATCAGTGAAGGGACGTCCCATTATCATTAAATCTTGCTGTCTGGGGACAATCTGGTCAATGTACTCCGTTGACAAAAACACTGGTCTTTAAAACAATGATGACTTAAAAAAAAAAGAAATAGGTTCCTCTCATTGGGATGTTGCACCACATTTACAACTTTGTCATGTTAGAGTATTGAAATATCTAAGTTTTTTAAGAACTATGTTTTATATGTTTCTGAAATCTGATTTTTGGGGAAGAATAGAAGAACTGAATAATTTTTTGAAAGTGAACCTTGAAGTTCCCTTTGTCAATTTAGAAAATGATTTATGTTTTAATATAAAATTACATTTAAATATGGTATGGTAGAAATATTTATGCTTTCTCAATAATCAATGTAAATTGGCGTTCAAACAAATCACACCTTTGTCATAACAGCTAAGCAACTTTTTTGCATGTTTCCGCAAGCAATTTGACAATTTGACTCTTGCGAAATATGGCTAGCGGCCACATAGTGCAACATGTGCTGGCATTGTCGCCTGGCAGCAAGAATGTTCAGTGTTTGAATCCTGTTTTGCCTTTTTGTGTAGAATTTGCATAATATTTTAGTCTTTTCAATTCTGTTATTGCTCTGCTGTGCATCAACATGAAAGGATGACCTAATCTTTCAATCTGCAGACGATATCATGTCTGTAATAATCATAGGTGAACCTGGATAAATAGCAACAAATGTAATGTAAAATATGTCTAAAGTAATTTTATTATAGAGTTAATTACCTAAATGCTCCACCTGTTTTTCGCTAAATGTTGTGTTCAACAAATGATCTCCAATTTAAAAATCCACTTTCATGTTATCGTTAGAACTTTTTAAGTTACATCCGCTATTAGAATACTGACATTTGTGGAGAAAGGTGAATTTTAGGTGTCATAACATAACTAGAAAATTCCTTTTTTCAATAAAATATGGCTGACACTGCGCGAATCCAATTAAAATTTGTTTAAGATCGCTTATGACTTTACTCACCCTGGGCCCCTTCTCTCCGGCAGGGCCTGTTGGACCTGGTAGCCCCCGGTCACCCTGGTTAAGGACATTGAAAGAAAAAGAGGTCATGATTCTGAGAACTGATTTTTGTTCAACTTTGGCTGTGTTCATGGAATTAGTGAAAAATTGGATCATGTTGTGTATTTTTGAGTGAATTTGTAAAATTTTGACTTCCCAATTGAAATACTTTTTTTTTTAATTCACTCCGATTTTCATTTCATTTCTTGTTGCTGGAACCATTCTAAAGTGTATGTTTTCCATTACATAAATACATTTTATTATTTAAAAAAGAGATCCAAATCAATTGTTAAAACTGCCTTTTAATAACTAAAAAAAATTTAAAAAATCATAAATATTTGTTAAGGTGAAGATAGAAGCTTTTTAAGGCATTCATATAAAAATATTTTGATAATGTGATTTTCTACCTAAGATAGAGCACAAATAGGTGACAGTCCATTAGATCCACAGAAAGACCAGAATCTGCCAATATCCAACAATAAATCTGCAAACCTTTTAACTAAAATTATGCATTTTCTTTTCACAAACTGGGTAAAATCCATGATTGTACAACAGGATAAGTCCACCTTTCTTTCTTGATACTCACTTCCTCATGGTGAGCTGAACATTTTAAACAAAAAGCGTGGCAAAGAATAAAAAACTTATGCATAATGTAGGCTGTCAGGGTATGACTGGTGCTGACAGTCTGAATCAGGAGCAGAGGTTTGTGGGAGAGGAGTTGGAGGACAAGCAAGAATCTGACAAGCAGATGGCTTCTCAACACAAGAACATGTTCTGACAAACGGGCCTTCTGGATAGGAAAGAAAGTGCAAACAGGTTGGGATAGAAGGAGGGAACAATGAAGATGGAAGGCAAAGACTTGGGTGTCCTTTAGGAGATTCAATAAAAACACTTGAAAAGACATATTAGGTTCTTGTTGAGCTGGGAATGATTGATTAATTTAAGTATTTTAAGAGAAAAGACTTTAACATTTTATAAATAATTTCATCTTATAAACAATTTTTATGTTCAACTTAAATTTGCTTGTTTAAGATGACACGGCTTTGACGATACTGCTATTGATGTGGATGTGAGTGTTGAGTGTTTACACAAGCATGTGTTCGAGTCTCTAGTCCAGGCTGCTTTGACAAGGGCTTAATTAAAGGGGTCTGTTGCTGACAGGCGAGCAGCTGATGCTGCCCGACAGCCTAATGACAGAGAAACACACTCCTTACCTTTTCACCGGGAACTCCCATCACCCCAGTTATTCCAATTAGGCCAACTGGACCCTGGAGAGAAGTAGGAGAGGAAAGGAGAGAAGAAGAAAGCGTGTTAAACACAAACACGTCAGGAGAAAGTAATAAGAGTTGCTTCCCAGACTGCCAAGATGCAGGGAATGTAAGATGTTTCAGGTTCCAGTGAAATGTTTCTGTAAGTCTTGGGTGAGTTTCATTTAGAACTGTTGTAAAGGAATAATCTACCGATTATTCTTACGATTAATCGGGTAATTGGATAAAAAAAGATAAAATAAAACATTGGTAAATCTAACATAACATCAGTGTTACTATCGCATATCAACATCAGTCCAATTTTTCACATTTGAGCTTCTCTAACAGTTACTTTTCTGTAGTTTAGAAAATTAACCTGTAACAATAATAGCTCACTT